>JARSSU010042713.1:0-25657 GCA_029619165.1 Eurosta solidaginis
CATATATGCGTTTAAAGAAAAAATGTTAAATACATATATATAATATACTTATTGTACTGCTTCGCTGCTGCTAAAATGATGGCTGCCGCTGATGTCGCCAATGCTACTGCTGCCGGAGTTGTTTCTGCTGCCGAAGTCGCTGCCGGTGTTGCTGCTGATGTTAATTGCTAGTGGTGGTGGTGGTGTTTAAAAATGGCGATGTTTTACAGTTGACTAGTGGCGTGGGTTTTAGATTCCGTTACTTAAAAGCATTATGTTTTATAAAAATTGTCCTTGTTTTTGCTTTTATATTATTTCCGTTATATTTAATGTAGTTTTAGTTGGTTTTATTAATTTAAAGATTTTGTTTCATCTGCACTATTGCCATTCGTAATTTTTATATTTTATCTTTCATAACTATTTTACACACTGTCTTACACATTGTATTACAATAGCTGACTACTTATTAGAATATGATATGAACATATTTCCTACTATTTCTTACAAAGTGCACCATTCACAATGACACATCTTGCATTGTCAGCAATGGCGTTGCCAAATCTGTCGCTATGTATTAAATTGGGGAATTTTATCACTACAATACCTTCTCTCAAGGTATACCGCTATCGACCTGGTGCAAAATTATCAGAGTCCTCTTCTTCCCTCGGAAACTTATTCATTGGTGATTCAAATGTATCGGAGTCTACTTCTTTTGTTTCTGTATCACTGCTGACAGTTTTTATACTTTCAGTTTGTTTAAATCTACTGGGACAAGGTTCATTTCCTCATCAGCACTGTTACTCAAAATATCTTCTTCTAAGTTAATAACTTCTTTTTGTTCAATATTTTCGATAAAATATACGTCTCGGCTCAATATTACGTTGCGTTTGATCTCTTCATAAAGACGATATGCTTTTGCGTTTTCCGAGTATCCCACCATTGTATACTCTTTCCCTTTGCTACGGAATTTCTTGGTTTGCGTTTTGTCGAGAGCTATGGCAGTATATCCAAAAATTCTCAAGCAACTAACGTCGGGTTTCTTTCCTATCTAAACTTCGTATGGCATTGTATTCAACAATGCTTTTGTAGGTGATCGGTTTCTTAAGCTGCACCTGCAAAGGCTTCTGCCCAAAACTTTCATCCATAGCCATTTCTACCAAAGTAAATTTGTCAAATTAAATATTCACATATCCCGCCCCATTATCGCTCCTTAATGTTTTTAATTTTCGACCCGTTTGACGCTCATCCATACTCACGTAAGTTTTAAATACATCTAACACCTCGCTTTTACTTTTGAAAAAAGTAAACGTGAACATATCTACTTCTGTCATCAATCAAAGTAACAAAATACTTTGCACCACAAATCGAACATTTATTTATAGGCCCACACACATCAGTGTGCACTAATTCTAATAACTGTGTTGTTTTTGTTTGAGAACTCCCATATGGCTTTGCATGACACTTGCTTTTCATATAATTTATACAACTTTCTACTTCTGCATGAAATTTTAATCCACCTACTAGTTGTTTATTTTGCAGTTCTCGTAAGCTTTGCAAATTTAGATGTCCGTAGCGTGCGTGCCATTTCATAAGCTCATATTTGCCACTGTTAGAGAAAAATAACTTTTTGCTTCGCTGTGTGACTCAAAGCTATCAAACATATTTCTATGAACACACATATGAGTCGAAACTCCACTGTCTAAACACCATGCAGATTCACTGATACCATTATTGGCTGCAACAAATGCAGCGAAAGAACTTACTCTTGAGCGATTTTCGCGATTGTTCTTTGCGTGAGTGTTTTCTTTGCTTTTCTGGTTACATTGTGCTGCGTAGTGTCCCTTTATTCCCCATTTGTAACACTTAACGTTATTGGTTCTCATATCCCTCTTTGACCCGCTATTACTTTTCTTATTGATATTTTTGTCTTCGCCACGTGCTACAAAAGCTTGAGTTTGAGCATTCTCAAAGTCCTGCTCATTGTTCTCACGTCTAGCAAATTCTTCCACGAGTTTAATTTTCAAAACTTTAAAGCTTTGCAACTGGTCACGCTATTCCAGCGCTACAACGAAGTTTTCGTACGAACTTGGTAGGCTGGCCAACAGCATTATTGAACATAGCTCCTCTTGGAATGTGATACCGTTTTCCGACAATTTATCAGCTACATCGCTAAAATTCATTATATGCTGTTGAATGCTGTCATCTTCTTCATGCGGATATTTAATAATTTTTTGAATAATGTTACTTTCCGCACAGGACTTATTGGTTCGTGTGTTTCTTTCAACACTTTCCAAATTTCATTAGCTGTAGTACATTTCTTCACAATGCTTTGTCATTCATGCTGTTCCATTCCGCTAAAACCTCGTCGGATTCCAGTTTCACAAACTCACCAGATGTTACCATCCACAGCTCTTGATGGATTAAGACACTGCGAATCAGCACGCACCACGTATCATAATTGCTTCCATCCAATTTGTCGATATTGTACATCGAACTCGCCATCTTATTCATTTCTCGAATAATAAAATTATCAAATCAAATTATATATAAATTTAATATGGGTAACGACTGGGCCCATAACTTATTTGGAATATTTTACGAAACAGTAAGTAAGACCAACTTGTCCGCTTGAGTGAAAATATGCAACTCATCTTTATTCATACAAAATGGTAGATATACAATAGAAAAGGTTTGAGTTAATTCACGATAGAAAAGAAACAGAGGTGCTTTTCAGCGTACTTATATTAATGTTTTTACAACACTTTCAACTAATAATATTTACACTAAAACAAGTATTTTCATCTTTTCTCCCATAATTTTTGAACGCATTTCTACAGTTGTCTTCTGACAGTGCCTCATAAATTTGTTCCCATTTGTTCATTTCTACTTTTGGAAAAACATCAGTAAACATATCACAGTATTTTTTTTTCACCTTTAAGAAGCTTTATGAAAACGACCCAAGCATTCCAATTTATAAATAAAAAATAAATGTAAGGCGCCATAACCTCCGAAGAGATCTAAGGCCGAGCTGCTCTTCCAATTTGCGTCGTGCTGCTCTTGATTTTCCCTACAAATTGGCCGGACGGGGCCTACTTGTTGCTTAACCCGAGGTGTGAACCCAAGGCATACGGTGTGGGGAGCACGCTACCATCACACCACGGTGGCCGCCAATTTACATAAGAGAATTTTGTTAATTTATTTGTCCCTATTCGATTAACATTATAAAGCTATTGCTTAAATTTCGATTTTCTTAAAAAAAATTGTTTTAATTTAGTATTTTTAACATTTCTAATTTTCTTAAAATTGTAATTAATTTTTTCTCAATTTAAGTGAAGAAATTTTCTTTAAACATTAGGTAGTTTTTTGCTCATGGGTAAGCGTCCATAAGGCCGCTCAATTTATTCAAATTTTAAGGATACTTATATTAACGCTGTGACATTAGTTATGTTAGTATGCCAATGTTTGCCGTCAGTAAAATTCTGCATCCTATATTCCACTTCCTTATGCTTTTATTGTTGATTGTCCTGCTGCCGTACGCCATTTTTCCTCTTATCTACTAATTTACTAGTTGAATTTCCCTACTTTTGCAATGCCATTTGGTTCCTCGAATCGGTGGGTGAAATAAGGTATTTTAGCTCTACTGCTGTACGCGTTACAACGCGTTATCCTTTTTCCCGTTTTGTTTTTTATAAAAACTATTTAAAATTTTAACTTTGAAACGAACAACTTAGCAGGATCTTTGCACAATTAGATCCTTTTTAGCATCGCTTGGTTAGCAATTTTGTGCCTTAAAGTTTAATTTGGCAGAATCGCCATGAAATATGTAAAAACACGAATTAGCTGAAACGCCAATGTGTAGCGTAAAAATATTATTCCGTTTATTAAATAAAGGCATTTCTATTTATACAAAGGTTCTTAACCTACACATACATAATTACATTAATGCTTTCACACTAAAAAGTACATGATTTCGTAATAAATAATTGTTTGTCAGCATATTATTGTAGTGACCTAAATATTGTCAATATGATCCGCACACAAGTTGGTTGGTGTGATTAATCGATCTATTGGTCGGTTTGGCAAATGCAAATGAACTCAAATGGTTATTTGGTTCAGTAAAATATTAACGTGGAGCGTGGAGCCGTGTGTAGAAGTCCACGAAAGTGGGGAAAGCTTCTGACCAGAGCGATTCTTTTGCACGCGGTTCAAGCAGCTCACTACTGCCGGTCGCTTGCGGCCAAGTATCTTCTGGGTAGCCGCTAAACATCCGTATAGCGGTGAGCTAATGTGAGAAGGCGACAACCTGGCTAGGCCACTTTGACATTATCGGTTTAAGGGCTAGCCGGGGGAGATCTCATCGGCTGCGTCTGTACACTTCTAGGTGCAGCTGCAAGCGGGCGTCTGTCTTGAAGCAAGTGGTTCGCTATATAAACGTGCAAGTAATATTTTCACCCCCGCTGAGCGGGTTGTGCGCTAGGCTTGGGACCCGCCACGTAAAACCATACTCCAATGAAATATAACAACAACAATAACAACGGATAAATACACTCTCTATTGATGTCGACCATGGCAAACGTTTGAAGGAGAATGAATTGAGGGCATCCACCTGGAACGTCCGCTCCGTGAATGGGATTGGTGCAAAAGCCCGGCTGGTTGATGTGCTCGTCAAAGCAAAATCTGACATCAGCGCCATCCAAGAAATGCGTTGGACGAAGCAAGAAAGAAAGAAGATCAAAAATGTTGACATCTATTGGAGTGGCCATACGAATAAGCGCAGTTTCGGCGTCGGATTCGTGGTGGGGGAGAGACTTTGTCACCAAGTGCTGGTGTTAACGCCTGTGGACGAGCGTCTCGTCGCTATCCGAATAAAAGCAAAATTTTTTAATATATCATTCATCTGCGCCCATGCGCCGACAGAGGAGAAAGACGATGAGGTGAAAGACACTTTTTATGAACAATTAGAACACACATACGAGCGCTGCCCCGTCAGGATATAAAAGTCGTGCTTGGCGACTTTAACGACAGGGTGGGCAAAGAAGGTGTTTTTGGCCCTACAGTCGGAAAGTTCAGCCTACACAATGAAACTTCTCCTAACGGACTGAGGCTGATTGACTTTGTCGGTGCTCGAAACATGGTCATATCTAGCACGAGGTGCATGCATAAAAAGATACATCAAGCTACATGGATATCACCTGATCGCAATACTCGCAATCAGATCGATCACGTTGTGATAGACGGACGGCGTGCCTCCAGTGTTTTAGATGTGCGCACGATCCGAGGACCTAACATCGAATCGGACCATTATCTCGTTGCAGCCAAAATACACACCCGCCTCAACGCGGCTAAAACCAAGGAACAAAAAATACAATAAAAGCTAGACGTCGGAAAGCTTCAATCACAACAGACTGTCAATGATTTCGCAACTCGACTCTCACACCTGCTCTCTGAGAGCACAACTCATCCTGAAGGAATACAGGAGCAGTGGGAGCATATTTCCAAAGCACTTCGTACTGCGGCCGAGGAAAAAATAGGTTACCGGCGACCACGAAAAAACAACTGGTACGATGAAGAATGCCGCGTTGCAACTGAAAGAAACGACGCTGCCTACAGGGCTACGTTAAAAGCGAGCGCGACAAGAGGAGTGTGTGAACGCTATCGTGAGTTGAAAAAGAAAGCGAGACGCCTTTTCAGAAAGAAAAAAGCAGAAGCAGAAAGGCGTGAGTGCGAGGAGCTTGAGCTGCTAGCCACCAGCAATAACGCCCGAAAATTTTACCAAAAAAAAACGGCGACAGACGGAAGGTTTTAAGACCGGGGCAAACTCCTGTAGGAACGAAAACGCCGACCTTGTAACTGATGTCCAGAGAGTGCTTAGATTATGGAGGGAACACTTCTCTGCTCTCCTAAATGGAGGCAGCAATTCACCGCGCAGAGATTAAAAACCCGATCCCGCAATCGATGATGATGGAATATATGTCCCCCCCGATTATGACGAAGTTAAAATAGCAATAACCAGATTGAAAAACAACAAGGCCGTGGGCGCTGATGGATTGCCTGCGGAGCTATTAAAGTACGGCGGCGAGGAGTTGCTAAGGCGCATGCAGCAACTTCTTAGCAAAATATGGGCGAACGAGTGCATGTCCGATGTTTGGAATCTAAGTGTTCTTAGCCCAGTCCACAAGAAGGGGGATACTGCAAAATGCACCAACTATCGTGGAATGAGCCTTCTTAATATCGCATATAAGGTCCTTTCAAGTGTATTGTGCGAAAGACTGAAGCCCACCGTGAACCGGCTGATTGGGCCTTATCAGTGCGGCTTCAAACCTGGTAAATCTACCATCGACCAAAGTTTCACAATGCGCAAATCTTGGAAAAAACCCGTGAAAAGAGAATCGACACACATCACCCCTTCGTCGACTTTAAAGACGCCTTCGACAGCACGAATAGGGGCTGCCTATATGCCGCTATGTCTGAATTTGGTTTCCCCGCAAAACTTATACGGCTGTGCAAATTGACGTTGAGCAACACCATCACCTTAGTAAGAATTGGGAAGGATTTTTCCGAGCCGTTCGAAACTAAACGAGGTTTCAGACAGGGTGACCCCCTATCGTGCGATTTCTTTAATTTGATGCTGGAGAAAATTATACTAGCTGCAGAACTTAACCGCACTGGAACAATATACTATAAAAGCGTGCAATTTCTGGCATATGCTGATGACATTGATATCATTGGCCTAAACAACCCGCGCTGTTAGTTATGCTTACTCCAAACTGGAAAAAGAAGCGGTAAAGATGGGTTTGATAGTGAATGAGGACAAAACGAAGTACCTGCTGTCATCGAGCAAAGAGTCAGCGCATACGCGCCTTGGCAACCACGCTATTGTTGGCAGCCATAATTTCGAAATAGTAAATGACTTCGTTTATTTGGGAACCAGCATCAACACTAGCAACATTACCAGCACTGAAATCCAGCGGAGAATCAATCTTGCCAATAAATGCTGCTTTAAACTAGGTAGACAATTGAAAATTAAAGTCCTCTCTCGGCGAACGAAAATCATACTCTACAAGTCACTTCTCGTACCCGCCCTGCTATATGGAGCAGAAGCATGGACCATGACAACAGCAGATGAAGCGGCTTTGGGAGTGTTCGAGAGAAAAGTTCTTCGAAAGAATTATGGACATCTACGCATTGGCCATGGCGAGTACCGAAGAAGATTTAATGATGAGCTGTACGAGGTATACGCAGACATGAACATAGTCCAGCGAATTAAAACGCAGCGGCTGCGCTGGCTAGGCCATGTTATGCGAATGAAAGATGATGCTCCGGCCAAGAAAGTGTTTCTATCGGAACCCGCCTTTGGAAGCAGAGGTAGAGGGCGGCCCCCACTCCGTTGGAAGGACCAGGTGGAAAACGATTTAAACTCCCTTGGTGTGAACAATTGGCGCGGTTGGCGGAGCGAAGGAGCGACTGGCGCGCCTTTTTGGACGGCCATAACCGTTTAGACGGTTAAGCGCCAATTAAGCAAGTAAGTAAAATATGAACGTTTGGGTGTATGTACATTTTTATCATTAAAATCATTCGAAGTGAAGTATATTCCAGCCAACACTACACGGTGTTAAGCTCATGAATTCTTAAATAATAAATATAAATTTAACACACCATTTAACAAATAAATATAATTATATTATACTAGTACTTAAAAAAATATATATTTCAGTTAATAGGAAAAATATCCAGAAACAAATTAACTACTTTTTAAGCCTATGTGCCTTAACCTTTAAGAATCATACAATGAACTCGAACTTCAAGACACCTCTCATTGAGGTTTATGCTTAAAATAGCTAAAAGATATTTTACTACTCGTACACCAATTTTTACAAAAAAAATCTATCTGCCTTAATTCACTACTAAATTTATATAAAATTTCGATATAAAAATCCACATCTAAAAACAAACGAAATAGTCTGCAAAAAAAAATTTGAAATGCTTATCACCGCTTCATCTAGGTGGTTCTATAACCACGGCCGCTGCTAATTCCTCCCCATTTCCCAAGCAGATACGCAAAAAACTAGCAAATAAAGGTAAAAAAAACCATAAGCACGCAAAAAGACTGCGTGTACTAAATAGTTAAACGTGGTGTATTTTTTTATTGCACTTACCGCTTTATCCCTCGATGAGGCGCCGCATCTCGGAGAGCCGTGCTGAAAAGTCACAATAAAATACCTAAGTATTTACCTGATGATTGATAAGGACAGAGAATAAAGCGATCTGCCTTCCAATGCCTAACGAGATGTATTTCAGAGAGGAGCTACTTTCAATGAGTTTCCGTTTTTAGTCACGCGGTCATGGGCTAAAACGCCGGAGCCCTTTTTAATACGGGGTCAAAAAATACATGGATTTAACTTGGTTCAGTAAGTAAATATGTAGTGAAGTGGGTTGTGATAAAAATGTTTATAAATACACATATGCCAAATGAAACGAGTCTTCTGGCTTAAACAAGTGTTTCCTCGAAATATATAAATATATAACTTAAAGGATCTGTGATCCTTACACTAAAAAAATTAAAGAGCCAACTTGCCCTGGATATTAAATAAGAAAGAAGCTTTATTAGATTTAAGATTTAACACTTTATTCAGTATTCTATAATTAAGTATGATAGCGGTTAGTACGAAAGCCCCGACGCAACTGCCCTCTGCGTGGACTGCTGCTTCCTTTTATAACATTTCGTGCAGCTACATTCTGTAGCTAGACATATGCGACGTCTGGGTGTGAGTGTGGCCTTGACTTCCCGCAGGTGTCTTACTTGGCTGGCATGTGCAATGCAAAAGTCTCACAACATTGTGAAATAGAAATATGCTGACTCCGCTGCAATGTGCATAGGTACTGACTTGGTTCCCATAAGTTTGATAACGTTGCGCAATATTGTCATTGCGCGATATGATGAAATGCACTTGCCCTTGAAGCGGGTGTTGGGTTGCAATTATGCTGCTTACAATAATTATGCTAGCGCAGCTGCAGGTGGCCCATCAAACGTGGGAAGAATAATTATGCTGACACAGCTGCAGGTGGCCCATGGGACTGTGGGAAGAATGATTATGCTGACACAGCGGCAGGTGGCTATGGGATTGTGGGAAGAATGATTATGCTGACACAGCTGCACGTGTAAACTTCAGCTTGTGGGAATCCAACATGTTGGGGGCCGCCAGCGTGTTAACTCCTCCCCCTTTAAAGATCTGCGTCCCGCGGATTAGTTGGCGAAGAAGGATTTTCGCCTCTTCGACTTAGCGATTTGCAATGTTTATTTCAGGTAAGATTATCCTTGCTGTGATCTTCCTCCAAATGCACCAAATGAATAGCATAAGTAGCAATAACCCTGATCCTTCAGAAAGTGCGAACCAATTGGTCTTGTCCCTTAGGTATTTCAGAAGTTTGATGTTTTCCATTGTTATTCCGTGTACCAGGTTGAGGTTTAGTGCCATGCTGTGGTTTGTAATGCTGGTCAAAACTGGTGGAAGAACCTGTGCTCCAGAACTACTAGTGCTTGAGTATGTTTCGTTGTTAATGACAATGGTCTCGTTGTCCATCTGAAGAATATAAGAACCGTTTAGATAAATTAAACTTTTACCTGATCCTACTGTGCCCATAAAGTTATCAAGGAATATCGTGTCCTCTTTGATAACTTCTACCGTGGATTCGTTGTATGTAGAGTAGGTACAACTTGTGTGTCCGCCTTTGAGAAGGCGTGCCAGACAACCAGTTTCCGGTAATAAGTCAAGAGATTTCCGGTCGCAGACCATAGCAGAAGATAATTGCAAGCAATTTTCTCTTATCCCATAAGTCTCGAATTTGTTGGTCAGGATTGACCTGTATCGCAAATCTATACGGTGACCTCCTTGGATGTTTGCCCTTGTGATTAAGTGATTAAATCTGGCATCAGTGACCTTAGGCAAGGACAGCACATACAGAAGGAGCGTGCTGTTGGTGTAGATCGATGGCTTGCCATACTCAATGGCTTCGATAGCGTTGCTGTATGGGAGGACGTCGATTTCACTAACAAGTTGGTTGACTTCTTCTTTGCTCAAAAGGTTGCTGTTAATAATGCCAGCTTTAGCCATCTGGCAGGCGCGGATTAGCTCGTTAACGTCCTCCTTTAAAATGGTTATTCCGTGCTGGATTTCTTGCTCTAATTTTTCCAGGTGCCTTCGATCACGGACTTTGTTCGTGATGGTCACTATTCCATTTAGCTTCTGCAATAATTCATTAGTCTTTTTGAAAATGGCATTGTTTACCTTGTATTGCTGTTCAGTATTTTCTTTGAGGACATTTTCGTTGCGAAGGACTTCGTCCCAGTCGGTGGCATCAGGTGAGCCAGCGATCCACTTCCAGGCAGACCCAATCCAGTTAATTGATCGTCTTGCTCTTTCGGATTTATGTCCTCTTAGTTCGCTCAGGTGTGTGCGGATTCTGTTTAATTGGAATGATAGTACCTCTGTCGATGATGTTGTTTCATTAAGCGTTTCTAGTGTTTGCTCTAGTCTGGTTGTTGCCAAGTCATATCGCTGCAGGTCAATGGTATGAATAAGTTTGAAGTGCCCATCAATGATCCATGCGTATCCATCTCGTATGGTAGCTAGTGGTGAGTCTATCTCGAATATATCGTACGAGTGTACAGTTGCGCAGATGCAGATGCTATTAATTAAATAAAGACATTAATCTAATTTCATTGAGTTAATTTCCCATACTTTTACCCCATACGTATATTTTAATTCTAATATTACTTTTCTAATCTAGGATTTTACACATTCATTCATTCATACAGTGAATCGATTAAAGCTATGTAAAATTATAACTATCATTATTCTAGGATTTTTATACTAGTTGAGTTGCGCGGGTGGAAGATTGGCAAGGAAAGTTGGTATTAGTAGTTGGGAAAGAACAATTAGATTTTGATTTTATTTTTAAGGTATTTTTAAGGGTTTTTTTGTTTTTTTGGGAGCAGTGAAGCAGTGTAACGAAATGACTTCGCTCTTTGTTTGGTGTTAGTTATTAGTATGTTAGTTGTCTAGTGCTAGGTTAGTTGTTTCTCTTTTCTTTTTCTGTTTTTTCTTTTTTCTTTAGTGAGGATGCCATTCCCCCTTTTTTTATATTTATTCTTTTATTTTAATGAACGCTTTTATGCGTTTTACGTATTGCCGCTTTATGCGGGTTTATTTACCAGCCCAATGACTGTAAGATTGTTTTTTATTATTATTTTTTTTTCGTTTTTATTTTGAGCAGTGCGTGCATTGTATTAAAAAAAAATTTATTTTGCATCGGAATATAGGCGATTTCTCAGCTGACGAAAGGGTCGTGGTGATCCTTTTTAACCATAAGCGTTGATGATTGCAAATGGCCTACTCGGGGCACGAGTAGCTTCACGTCAATTAAAGCAAAGACCTTATGGTGGAGTTGAACCACACCGATCGTCATCATTCGAACCAACGAGTTATTTGGAATTGAACCAACCTCTGACTGGATCGGCTACAAAATAATTTGCACCCAAAGCCCTGGGACTAAAGGATCTAAGCATGAGATTTGCCTTGTGACCAATGTTATCTCAGACGTTTTTTACGTCGGTCTTGTGGAATTTTTTTCCACTTTCAGTAACAATAGTTACGTTTCTGTTTTCAGCAACAGTTTCTTCTTTGTACAGTGGCTTTTGTTTAGCCTTTATCTGTTTATTTGCAATAAATAATTTGTCTTCTGCACTGAAGGTGCGTGGGGTAGAACGTTTATTGTTCAACCTAGCGTTCCTGACCTCCTGCTCCCCTTCCAATAATGCTTTAACGTCTTCATACGTTTTCTCTCTGAAGTCCACCAATCCCTGGTAATTGATTCTAGAAGTCCTGTTAAGGAATACGTCTGCTGGCTTTCGCTTAATAACAGAGTGAACGGTATTGTTGTACCGGTCCACTGTTATTGAGACGCGTTCCTTCGGAGTTAATCTATTAAATTCAACAGAAATGCAGCGGTATATTTCAATCAAGGTTGAGTGCAAGCGCTCAACCTGACCGTTGCTTTCACTTCGTTGTGTGGGGGTTTGGTAGACTTCTATACCTAGTGAGCGGACATAGTTTAAGACAAGAGGAGTTAGAAAACCTCTTTCGTTGTCCATGACCAATATTTTTGGTACTGAGAAGTAGTGCAGGAGATCAGTCAGCTTTTTTCGAATGTGTATTGAAGACTTGTTCTTTATCGAAAATAGCTTAGCGAATTTTGAAAATTTATCTATTGCGCTAAGGTATTTTTGTTTTTCAATCTCGAAGATGTCTATATGCAGAATCTCGCAGGGATAGCTCGGGATCGGTGTGGGCTGAAGGAAGGGTTTCGACGGATGTCTATCGTATTTATTTAGTTTGCAGGTGTCGCATTGTTTGGAATATTCCCTGATTTGTCTGGCCATTGCCGGGAAGTAATATTGTTCGAGAATCTGCACCCTATTTTCGCGCGGGTTTCTATGGGCTCGCTTGTGTTCCCTCTCAATTATCTCAAAAATCCTATCAGGTACCGTAACATCTTCTACGATTCTTTGTGTTATCCTGATTCGGTACCTTTGGAAGTGATTTACATAAACATCCTGTAAAGAGGCAAGGAATCTTTCAGGAATTTTTGTTCCGTTTATCACAACGTGAAGAAAAATTTTCGCTGTGTAGACGTGTTTTCTTTGCTTTATTTACGTAAATTTGTACCAAACAGGTGCTTTGTGATATATTTATGCATTTCTGCTAGTTTTTTATAAAAGTGGTTACATTCCAAACAAGTAAAAAGCAACTTTAATCTAAAATCTTCGAGTTGGTGTTTATTTTTGGTTTTCTTTTGTGGCAAAATGAGTAAACCGAATACAAGGCTCACAAAGCAACAACAACCAGGGCTTTTGGCGCGGAATGATGTATCGTCACCAATCACTTCGCTGTCGCCTAATGCATCAATTTCAACACAATCACGGAACGCGGACCGAAAAATGCAAGGTGAGAGTATATCAGCCGAACAGCTTATGCAAATATGGGAGAAAAAACTCGAAAAGCATGAAAAAAATATCATTGAACACATAAATGAAATGTGGGAACAAAAACTCAAAACGCACGAAGAAAATATTATTAAACATATTAATGAGTCAATGCAATCCATGGAGAATAGAGTTATGCAAAGAATGAGCGAGCTTACGGGTGAGTTAGCGAATGCGAAAGATAGAATAGGAAGATGTGAACAAAGAGTAGCGGGTGTCGAAAATGCACAAACTGAGTTTGCATTTCTCAAAACCAAGGTTGATGCATTGCGTGAGGAAATTGAGGATCTTGGGGAAAAAGCTGTGTCAACTGATATCGTGATAAATGGTATACCGAATTCAAATAATGACAATGTTAAAGAAATTTTCAGCAAACTGTGTGAAGCAATTAGTTATGAGACACCAGCCATTCGTCAAGCTTTCCGTATGCGCTCAATCAAACACAAAAATTCAAATAATGATTATGTGCCTGTTATAATTAAACTTAACTCAGCGCACGATAGAAATCAACTGCTTAAAGCTATATCTACTTTTGTGAAGACCAAAAAAAGAGCCTTAATTCTCTCTGATGTTGATGAGATTGGCTATGGGAAAATCTTCGTGCATGAATGTTTAACCAAGCGAAACAGAGAGATAATGCACCACGCAACACAGCTGAAGCGCCAGGGTTCATTAGCTTCTGCTTTTAGCATTAGAGGCAGAGTATACGTGAGAGTGCAGAGAAAAACGGAGGCGAAGCTGGTGAAAAGCAGAGAAGATATAAATGCTCTTGTCAGCGAAGGCAAACAATGATGACGAATTTCTACAACGACGCAAGCATGGGATTAATATTTATGTTTATTACTACATTTACTTTTTTATCTTTCTCTCTTACTTTTTCAAATATGTATGTTTATCATTTGCAAATTCCTCTTTTCTTTATTACTTTCAATTCTACAAACCAAAGCCCATTACGCAGCGCTAAGTGCATTAATCCTAATGATCAGTGAAAATGAGTATCTGAGTACTGACAACGAATGTCTCAAGACCATTTTAACCCTTGTAAGCAACAGTCATGCAGGTTTGCAGCTTTGCCACATAAATGCACGTAGTCTTAATTTACAGAAACTTGATTACATGAACCAAATTTTGCAAAATACAAAAATTGACATACTTTGTGTGACTGAGACTTGGTTTAGAGAGGATATTGAGGATGAATTTTATAAACTACACTCTTACACATTGGCACGGAATGATAGGAAAACCGGGGCAAGAGGTGGAGGTGTTGCCATATATTGTAAAACATCGCTGAGACATCAGGTTATCTTCAAATCCAACGAAAATGATCCTGTTGAGTACTTGATTATAGAAGTTAGTGATGCATTAAAGAAGTGTTTAGTTGTGTGTGTGTACAACCCCAGTAAATTCCATAAGCTAGACAATTTTTTCCTAAAATTGTCTGAATTTATATACAAATATGAA
Organism: Eurosta solidaginis; assembly: GCA_029619165.1. NCBI lineage: Eukaryota > Metazoa > Arthropoda > Insecta > Diptera > Tephritidae > Eurosta > Eurosta solidaginis. The sequence continues at coordinate 14,483 of JARSSU010042713.1, forward strand.
CATATTTTGGTCTGTGGTGACTTTAACACAGACCTATTAAACAATGACTTGAGGTCAATGACATTAATGGATAATTTGTATTCCGCTGGCTTAGAGTTGTCAATAAATCTCCTACTAGATTTTCACCAAATTGCAAATTTAGCTTGCTAGACCTGATATGTACCTCGGACCGTTCCAGTGTACTTTATTTTGACCAGTTCTCAGTTGCGGGAATATCGGATCATGATATGTTGTTTATATCGTATGATATAGATTTTAATTGCAATACCGAAACACAATTTTATTATAGGGATTTTAAGTCAGTTAATCTCTCTGAACTAATGTGCGAAGCTGATTCTTTACATTGGAACCGCGTATGGATGTTTTCAGATATTAACCAAAAACTCAGTTATTTCATGTTTCTTTTAAATTACCTATTTACTAAATATGTACCTCTAAAGGCGGTAAAGTCCCAAACAAATAAACAGCCGTGGTTCACAAAAGAGGTTCTGCTGGCTATCAAAGCTCGTAGTAAGTCTTACAAAATTTGGAAGCAACATCCCACAAATGAAAACTGGCAATATTATCGTCTGGCCAGAAATCATGCTACACTCACAGTAAGAAATTCTAAAAGACTTTTTTTTCAAACAAAGCTTGACACGAATTTACCAACCAAGAACTTGTGGAAAAATCTCAAATCAATAGGGATTGCATGTAAAAATGATTCGAAATGCGATTTGGACCCTGACTCCATCAATGACTTCTTTTTACAGTCGAGTAGTTATATAAATAATCAAAATTTCAAACTTAATGAAAATGTGATGTACACACCAGATAATAACAAATTTCAATTTTTCGGAGTCACAGAGGATGATGTCATAAGAAGTCTATTCTCAATAAAGTCCAATGCCGTTGGTGACGACGGTATAAGCCTTAGGTTTGTAAAACTTATTGCAATCAACATTGTTTCAACGTTAACACATATTATTAACTTTTCGATAACGACCTCAACTTTTCCCGATGCTTGGAAGATAGCAAAAGTTATTCCTATTGCTAAAAAGCCATCGGCTGTTTTGCCAATGGATTTTCGGCCGATAAGCATATTACCCGCTCTTTCTAAAATCTGGGAAAAGTTAGTGGTGGCCCAAATCACCGAACACCTCAATAAGAACAACCTTCTCTCAGAATGCCAGTCTGGTTATAGAGCGAGCCATAGTTGTGCGACGGCTTTACTCAAGGTAACTGAAGACATCCGCCCTGCCTACGATAGGGGTGATTTGACTGTGATGTCCCTTTTAGATTTTTCGAAAGCCTTTGACACAGTAGATCATTCCATTCTCTTAATGAAATTACGACACTACTTTGGATTCTCTTCTAGTGCTTCAAGATTGCTCGAAAACTATCTTACAAATCGTTGGCAGAAGGTAGTAGTTAAAAGTGGTTGCTCTGAGACGAAGTGCCTGTGCTCGGGGGTGCCTCAGGGATCTATACTTGGACCAATTTTGTTCAGTATGCTCATTAACGATATTACTCATTGCTGTAAAAGTGTTTCAATACATCTATATGCTGATGATGCACAAATATATTTATCTCGCCCTATTGGCTTATCTGAAGATTTGGTTTGTAGGATGAACGAGGATCTCGGAAGCATCTCTTCGTGGTCGAGTGATAATAATTTAAATCTAAATGCGTCTAAAACAAAAGCTATTTGCATTTCGCACTCTCGTAACTAGTAGAGAATTTGCCATCGGTTATACTACAGGATATTACCATTAAGTATGAGTCGGTCGTTAGTAGTTTAGGGTTCAAACTAAATTCCAATTTTAACTGTGTTGATCATATTAACTACGTTTTATAAAAAATTTATTTTGTGTTAAGGAAATTGTGGTACACAGCTGCTTTCATTCCTCCATATGTCAAATTAATGTTAGTCAGATCACTAATAGTTCCTTTCATTTCGTTGGGAGGGTTAGTGTTTGGTGATATAGACTGCAGGTCTGGAAATAACCTACAACTTGCGTTGAACAATTGTGCAAGATATATCTACTTGAAGCGTAAATTTGACCACATATCAGAGTTTTCGTTTAAAATACTTGATTGCAGTCTTACTACCTTCCTAAACTTCGCATCTAATTTTCCTGAATAAATTAAATTTTAACAAGTAAGGAAGGTTAAGTTCGGGTGTAACCGAACATTATTTTATGAGGGAGTGGGCCATAGTTCTATAGGTGGACGCCATTTAGGGTTATCGCCATAAAGGTGGATCAGGGTTGACTCTAGAATATGTTTGTACGATATGGGATCAAATGAAAGGTGTTAATGAGTATTTTAAAAGGGAGTAATCCTTAGTTCCATAGGTGGACGCCGTTTCGAGATATCGCCATAAAGGTGGACCAGGGGTGACCCTAGAATTTGTTTGTACAATATGGGTATCAAAAAAAAGGCGCTAATAGGGTATTTTAAAAGGGAGTGATCCTTAGGTCCGTAGGTGGACGCCGTTTCGGGATATCGCCATAAAGGTGGACCAGGGGTGACCCTAGAATTTGTTTGTACAATATGGGTATCAAAAAAAAAGGTGCTAATGAGTATTTTAAAAGGGAGTGATCCTTAGTTCCATAGGTGGACGCCGTTTCGAGATATCGCCATAAAGGTGGACCAGGGGTGACCCTAGAATTTGTTTGTACGATATGGGTATCAAAATTAAAGGTATTAATGAGAGTTTTAAAAGGGAGTGGTGGTAGTTGTATAGGTGGTTGCTTTTTCGAGATATCGCCATAAAGGTGGACCAGGGGTGACTCTAGAATGCGTTTGTACAATATGGGTATCAAACGAAAGGTGTTAATGAGTATTTTAAAAGGGAGTGGGCCTTAGTTCTATAGGTGGACGCCGTTTTCGAGATATCGCCATAAAGGTGACCAGGGGTGACTCTAGAATCGTTTGTACGATATGGGTATCAAATGAAAGGTGTTAATGAGTATTTTAAAAGGGAGTGGGCCTTAGTTCTATAGGTGGTCGCCTTTTCGAGATATCGCCATAAAGGTGGACCAGGGGTGACTCTAGAATATGTTTGTACGATATGGGTATCAAACGAAAGGTGTTAATGAGTATTTTAAAAGGGCGTGGGGCTTAGTTCTATAGGTGGACGCCTTTCGAGATATCGCCATAAAGGTGGACCAGGGGTGACTCTAGAATGTGTTTGTACGATATGGGTATCAAATTAAAGGTATTAATGAGAGTTTTAAAAGGGAGTGGTGGTAGTTGTATATGTGAAGGCGTTTTCCAGATATCGACCAAAATGTGGACCAGGGTGACCCAGAACATCATCTGTTGGATACCGCTAATTTATTTATATATGTAATACCTGCAAAGATTTCAAGGGTTTTTTATTTCGCCCTGCAGAACTTTTTCATTTTCTTCTACTTAATATGGTAGGTGTCACAACCATTTTACAAAGTTTTTTCCAAAGTTATATTTCGCGTCAATAAACCAATCCAATTACCATGTTTCATCCCTTTTTTCGTATTTGGTATAGAATTATGGCATTTTTTTCATTTTTCGTAATTTTCGATATCGAAAAAGTGGGCGTGGTCATAGTCGGATTTCGTTCATTTTTTATACCAAGATAAAGTGCGTTCAGATAAGTACGTGAACTAAGTTCAGTAAAGATATGTCGATTTTTGCTCTAGTTATCGTGTTAACGGCCATGCGGAAGGACAGACGGACGACTGTGTATAAAAACTGGGCGTGGCTTCAACCGATTTCGCCCATTTTCACAGAAAACAGTTAACGTCATAAAATCTATGCCCCTACCAAATTTCAAAAGGATTGGTAAATTTTTGTTCGACTTATGGCATTAAAAGTATCCTAGACAAATTAAATGAAAAAGGGCGGAGCCACGCCCATTTTGAAATTTTCTTTTATTTTTGTATTTTGTTGCACCATATCATTACTGGAGTTGAATGTTGACATAATTTACTTATATACTGTAAAGATATTAAATTTTTTGTTAAAATTTTACTTTAAAAAAATTTTTTTTTAAAAGTGGGCGTGGTCCTTCTCCGATTTTGCTAATTTTTATTAAGCGTACATATAGTAATAGGAGTAACGTTCCTGCCAAATTTCATCATGATATCTTCAACGACTGCCAAATTACAGCTTGCAAAATTTTAAATTACCTTCTTTTAAAAGTGGGCGGTGCCACGCCCATTGTCCAAAATTTTACTAATTTTCTATTCTGCGTCATAAGTTCAACTCACCTACCAAATTTCATCGCTTTATCTGTCTTTGGTAATGAATTATTGCACTTTTTCGGTTTTTCGAAATTTTCGATATCGAAAAAGTGGGCGTGGTTATAGTCCGATATCGTTCATTTTAAATAGCGATCTGAGATGAGTGCTCAGGAACCTACATACCAAATTTCATCAAGATACCTCAAAATTTACTCAAGTTATCGTGTTAACGGGACGGACGGACGGACGGACATGGCTCAATCAAATTTTTTTTCGATCCTGATGATTTTGATATATGGAAGTCTATATCTATCTCGATTCCTTTATACCTGTACAACCAACCGTTATCCAATCAAACTTAATATACTCTGTGAGCTCTGCTCAACTGAGTATAAAAACAACCAGAATACATATTCCGAAATTTATGTTTTGCTAGATCTGACAGAACCTGTAAACTCATCGTTCCACGCCATAAATATCTCTCATCATCAAGGACGTTCTTTGTCAGTACTATCAAAGTATGGTACTGATTACCTAATTTTATTAAAAATGAGCCCAATGCATCGCGCTTTAAATTGGCTTTGTCTGAATTTTCTGATATGATGAATTTCATATCAAATCCAATATGCTTTGAACCCGACCTCCTCAGAATTTGATGAAATTTTGCATGGGGTTACATCTTACCCACCCAAGCACAACCTCGTTTTTAGAAATTGCATTTTCGAAAAATTGTGGGCGTGGCAAGGTATCGAAATATCCGAAAATATTAGAAAAATGACGATAATAGGTACTTTTAAAGTGTGATTACTACGGAATGGCTTTACCGATTTCAAAGATCGTCATACCATTAGAAAGGTATTGAAATAAGCTTTCAAAAAAATACACTGTAAAAATTTTTAGTACACTGAAAAAAAGAATTTTTTTTAAATAAAATTTAAAACTGAAAAAACACTTCAAAGATCAAGCGATTTTGAAAAATAAAATTTTATTTTAGAAAGGTCTATTTAATATATATAACATATCTGAAAACTAAAATGGGGTTTTTTTTCTAATTTTTTTAAGTAAATGCATCTCTTGGTTACTTTCATATCATATTTGGATATCACGCGTAAATTAATCAACCAATTTGAAAAATTTGTATACCATTAGAAAGGTATTAAAATCACCTTTAAAAACATATACTGTAAAGATTCTATATTACACTGAAAGAAAAATTTAATTTTTTTCTAAATTTTTTTTTCAAACTGGGAAAATACTTCAAAGACCAAAGCGATTAAAAAAAAATTTTTTTAGAAAGGTAGATTTAATATATATAACATATCTGAAAACTAGAAGGGTGTTTTTTTTCTTTTTTTTAATTTATTTAAGTAAATGCATCTCTTGGTTACTTTCTGATATTTTGATATCACGCGTAAACTAATCAACCGATTTCAAAAATTTTTAAACCGTTAGAAAGGTATTCAAAAGTGATTGAAAAAATACACTATAAAAAATTTTTATTCCAGTGGGGTGCACCCCAGCTAACATCAACACAACGGCTCGAATACTATCACGTACAAGGAAAAGGTCGGCGGCTCAATGTACTGAGAACATGGAGATATACAAGTTAAAAACATTTGACGGCAGGATAATAAACGAACAAACCAACACTATCTCTGAAGAAATATTTGAAACCCTTAAAACTAGTTTACAGAAAACAGCACAAGCCAGAAGGGTACAGCAACCAAACACGTAACAATGAACAAGCAAAAACGAAAAATTTTCCAAACGGCAAAAATCACCGATTTCTACCTACCTCAACCTACCGCTTAGCTAACAAGCAGTATGTCTAGATACCTACAAAAACAACCCTTGGAAAAGGTAACAATTCGGACGTATCAATACCGCGCACACACACATGCATATTAACGTTACCTACGACGGACACATAGATTGACATTACCTGCCACAGCACCCATGGGACTATAAAAAACCAAACAACGGATAGACACAGACCAGGGAGCCTACCTCTGTATTGCGATGCGAAAGGCAGTGCGATGCGAAAATAAATTGCGATGCGAAAGGTAATTGGAACTCTGTAGCGCTATCGCATTGCTAACAGTGTCGCTTTTTATTTTTCGCTAATTTTTTGCTTGAGTATGCATCACTGACCAAAGTCAAAGAAAGAGAACAAAACAAACAAGGCGATTACAATTTCGGCTAACGATTAATTTTTCTTGAACAAATTCAAAAAATGGATTCTGTAGCATTATGGGACGATTTAAATGAAGAAAGAATTGATAGGAGGATTATAAGGGACAACTCCAAATTATTGGCCGTTGTTTTCGCGTTGGGGTTTTAAGTAACCCTTTGGCCAAATCTGGGTGTATTGCCATGAAGTCCACTAGGAGTTCGAATTGTTGCTTTTGTGTTTGTTTTGTTTTTTGAGTTGTCCTATATATTTTCAAAAGAATGTACAATGAATATAAAGATATCAATTTATAAAATCATCAATTAATACTTACATATTTGTACAATGCGAATGCCTATTACTTGTAGCAAGAAAAATGCGAAAATGAATGCTGTTTGACATTCGCTTTCGCAATACAGAGTGCCGGCAATGCGAAAAGGGAGAAAAATTGCGAATGGGCAAATTGTGAATGCGAAAGTCAAAATATGCATGCGAATGTCAAGATACATAGTACCGATTTTGCGATTTCGCGTATTTTTGCTTTCGCATCGCAATACAGAGTAGGCCCCCAGAACGAAACTAGGCATTGATATGGAACAACTAATAATACAGATGTGTGCATCTATCAAGAAAATGTTCTCTCAACTTCGAAACATTAGCTAAATCGATAGTAGCGCTGATATCTGAGCATTTTCCAGCAGTCTCCGACATTCATCGTTGCCGTTATTTGCGAAAGTTGTCGCTTTAAACTTAATGGAGCTATCAAGATTGCTGATAATCAGCGTTCTACTGAAACGGAAAGTGAAGAGGCACAAGAAATCTTGACTAGCGGTGAATTGTATCAAGAATATAAGGAAGTTCCAACATGCAGCAGCTATACTAAATCACTCGAACGCAACGAACTCGTCGACAATATAAATAAGATGTTATTCCTCATCTTGGAAGCCATCCATCGCAATGAAGCGAAAATATTTGAAAGGGATTCATACTGCAAAAAAACAACACAGCAAATTGCGCAAAGTCTTTCGGATTCACTTGGAGGTGGTTCACTGTCAACTTAATCAGAAGCACCCGGACAACCGACGCGACGGAGCGCAGAAGTTTAAGAGCGAAAGACGAAAAAAAAATTGTAGAATTAATGACTTTCGCCAGTTAATTTTAAGGTTGTTTTTTTAGCTTTGTGCCCTCTTACAATCTTGTCTCCTTTACTTTCTTTGACTTATAATATTTGACGCAGCTATGTGACAAGAGGTGTTTTGGTGCCAAGTTGCTTCAAGGTGCACCAAATTCCAGTTTGTTTCTTCAGTTGTGTCACGACGACTTATTCTAATACTCTTTTAAAGTAGTAAACAACAAATTAGCGAACGAAAAAAAAAAAAAAAAAAAAAAAAAAAGAAAAATATTAAAAAAAAAGCAGCAAAAAGCGACACTTTCGTTAGCTAATTGGCTGGCAGCAAACTCCTTTTCGGAACAGTAATTGCGCGTTCACTACCCAGAAGGGAAGAATGTTTTCCAATATATGTACCATTTTCGCAGCAGTCGGCAATTTTATTTTCGCCTCCCTTCATCCTTTGTTTTCTTACTCTTTCATCCCTTTTCGTACTAACGCAACTACTGGCCTTGCGCTCTTCCTATCGCGCAAAAATTACACAGAAGTGTTTATTTATTTTCGCGAATACATAGAGGTTAAAGATTGTTAGGCTCTTCTCCTCCTGAAGCACCTGTCTAGGTTACTAAGATGTCATATGAGCAGTTGTTAGTAGTTACCACCAATTAAATTTTTTTCCCAAGTTATAATCAAATTGTTTTGTCTCTTTTGTTTCTTAATAACAAGTCCAAACGCTGAGGTCCAGGCTAAGGAGAAACAAAAGTTGTGCGGTGCAAACAGCACGTATAATACAAAAGAATGTGGTAGGAAATGGACAAAGTTTAAATCCTGCCACGAAATGCAGCAACGGTAAATAACAAAAATACGCGGCAAATGGAAATGTAGAAAGATTTAAAATTTAAAACAAAAAAGTCTTTTTCAGACTGTTCTTTCCTTTTCTTTTTAAGCACACCCTCCAATGTGGGCACGGTCATAATAGAGCACTCTCAAACATACGTAATCGCAAACAGGAGTTTCGCAAAGGTAACTGCAAAAGTTGCTGGCTTGGTGTGCGGATGTTTTTTTAAAAGTCTGGTGGTCATTTTTTTGCCTTTTGTCGGTTTGTGGGGGTCTCGGGGTATTTCGGAGATTTGCTGATTTACTCTTTTTTGTCTTTTTTGTGTGCTGATTGGTGGTTTTTGCTTTTTTTTTTTTTTTGTTTTTGTTTTTTTGTGTTTTTTTTTTCTGGTTTTTGTTTTTGTTTTTTTTTTGTTTTGGTGTTTTGGTTTGGTTTTTTTGCGTTTTTTTTTTGCTTTTTTGGCTTCAATTTTGTGTGTTTCTACTTGCTTTGGTTCTTTTGTGTGTGTTTTCTTTTTGTTGTTTTTTTTTTTTTTTTTTTATGGAGTCGTTTCCGTTCCATTTGTTGTTTTTTTTGTTTATTTGCATTTTGTATCTTTTCGTTTTGTCATGTTTTTTTTTTTTTGCTTGTTTTTATGTTTTTTGCACTTATTCTTTTTTTTAGCACTGTTTTTGCTTGACTTTGTGTGCTGTTTTTTTTTGCTTGTTTTTTCTTTTTGGGTTTTTGGCTTTTTTTGTTTTGTTTTCTGCCTGGGTTTTTTGTTTGGAATGTCTGTTGGTTAGTGGGTGTGTAAAGGGGGTTGTGTTGTGGGGTTGTTTGGCAGGTGTGGTGTTCTTTCTGGTTTTAGCGCGAATACGGTTTGTAGGTGGGTGGTTATATTGGTTATTCGGGATAATTTAATTTTTTGTTTTTTGTTTGTCGCTCGGTGGTTTTGTTGTGTGTTGTTGGGGTGTTTTTTCATTGGTTCATTTTGTGTTTTTTTTTTTTTGTTGCTTGTTGTTTCGCGCAGTCTCTTTTGTGGTTTGTTTTGGGTTTATTTTAATGGATTAGGTTGTTGTGTCAAAAATAATATCTGTCGTAGTGTGTTTACTGTGTTTTTTTTTATGTGTGTCATTGGTTGTTTGGTATTGGTGAATGTTCAATGTTGGTGTGTGGGAATTTTTTTTAATTTTTTTTAATTTAGTTGTTCAGTGTGTTTTTTTTGGAAGGTTTGGCGTTTTTGGTTCTATTTTTTTTTTCCACTTGTTTTGTCAATGTCGTGGCAGGGGTAATTGTCAATCTATTTTTTGTTTTTTTTTTTTTGTTTCCTTCTGTCTGTTCACGTCCATCGCGTTTTCTCGTATTTTTGGTTGGTCCCTAGTTTGTTTTTGGGTATACTGTCTAATTATATGCTATTTTTCTTTGGTAATGTGTCGCGTACTAAGTTTTTTGTCCTTTTTTTTTTTTTTTTTTGGTTTTTTTTGGTGCGCGGGTGTATTTGGGTGTGGGTTTCATTGTTTATTTGTTTTTTTTATTTTCTCGTCAGGTGCTGGTATTTAGGGTTTGTTATGTTTGGTTCAATTGCCCGGTAATCAATATTTCTTTTTTATGATGATTACGTCCGTCCGACACACCTAATTTGTCCCGATTTATTTCCCGATTAATTCATATAAAATTTCAAAATTCCGATTATTATCCGAATATTTTGTGTTTAATTAATTGTTTTTATCCATTTTTCCTTATTAGGGGTTTTTTTTTTTTTTTTTGTTTTTGTTTCATTAGTGTTTATATTTCTTAGGGACATGTACTTGCTTGTTTATTTTTTTGTGTTAGAGCTGAAAGTGCGGGGTATGGTTTTATGGTTTTCTTCCAGTTGTGTTTCAGTTGTTTTTTTTATTTATAGGTTTTTTTTTTGGGTTTGTTTGAAGTGTTAGGTTAGCGAATTTATGTTATTATGCTCCATTGTTTGTGTTTATGTTTCGCAGAAAAAAATTATTAGAAGATAGGGGTTAAAGGAATTTTTGTTTTGGTTGGTTTTGAGGGTTTTGATTTTCTGAGTGTATTGGTTGTAGGTTTTATTTGGATATAGATAGAATAGAATTTCTAGATTTGGTGTTGTTGGTCTTTTTTTGTTTTGTGTAGGGGTTGTAGAGGGGGTTTTTGAGTTGTTTGGGTTTATGGTAAGAAAAGAATTTAGTCACTGGGGTGGTTAGGTTGTTTTTTTGATGTATTTTCATCTAGTTGTTTTTATCTGTTTTTTTTTTTTTTGTGAGTTCAGCTGTGTTAGTTTTCTTTCATTGTACTTTTTTGGGGTTTGTAGGTTGTTTTGTTCTTGTGGTTGGTTGTTCACAGCTTTTTAGTGTTTTTTTTGAACTTTGGTTTTTTTTTTTTTTTTTGGTTTTTTTTCTTTAGTATGTGGTTTTTCAGTTTTTTGTGGTCAGGTCTTTTCGGTTGTCTTTGTCGAAAGGCTTTCTTAATCATGAGGGAAGACGGAATTAAGGTTTTACTGACTTCTTGAATTGAGCCCTACGCCGTTCTCACATGGTACGTGTTAAAAATAGGAAAAGAAGGTTAGGAAGGAAGAAGAAAGGAAAGAGGGGAATTAACGATCTATTAGTACAAGAAAAGAGAGAAAGATTAGATTAAAAGGTTATATAAAGAAAGAACATGGAGCTAGAATACGATAGTTAGGAAGCGAAATGAGTGTAAATCAGGTTTGATTACTTGACATCCAGTTTAAGCGCCCTGTGTTTTTACCGTTACTGTAAGTTTCAAGTTTCCAAATTTTCGGACACGCGAGCAGAAACGAGATTTTATCGAGGGCGGCGTGTACCGAAGTTAGTTTTTATCCGTTTTTGGGAACTACGTGAGA
>JARSSU010042714.1:0-40957 GCA_029619165.1 Eurosta solidaginis
ACAACGCCTAACAAAATTTACGTGGAATGTTTGTTTTTTTTATAAAAACAACAACAGAACTTTCGCATATAAAACTTTTCTAAGTATAACAGTTCTTTTTTTTCGAAAAACGAATTGAATAGCGGATGAAAGCTCTGCCTACAAATCATCGAAGTTAAACTAAAGCACGACTAAGAAAGAGGAAGGAAACAAATCTCACTGTTGTCGCTTTTTCTCATATATATATAATAGACTGGTTCGATTTATTAACCGATATCGCGCCATCGATTTTTCGATAGGATTTGGGCTCAGGAAAAGAAACACTACGCATACCCAAAAAAATAATTTTCGAGCTTGCGAAATTTCATTTTTTTTAAATTTTTTTCGGCATTGATTTTAAGGTTTTTTTCATGACCTACTAAAAAATTTTCATTTGATTGTAAAATTTTCATGTATACCCTGTCCGACCCAAAAATGTCCGCAAAAAAACGTTGGTTATAATGAATGAAAATATTTGTTTTTTTTTCAAAAAACCGTGATCGCCAACGTTTTTAGCGGGCATTTGTGATAGAAGCAACTTTTTTAGTCTAAAGGTTGTAAGACCTGCACACAATCTTCGACACTTTACATCCCCACAGAACCGACGCCTTTCCTGCTTGGTCGATCATGTGCACCTCTCGCCTTCGCTTAATCTCGACCAGTCTAATTGGGACGTCCACGGAGCAATATTCAAGGGATGCGCCCTCTTTAGCTAGTTCACCCGCTTTTTCACTCTCATCTATTCATATTTGGCCTGGGACCAATATAGATGTATGCTTCTCCCTGTCACGATTCTCTCCAGGGCTGCTTACACTCTAACATGCATTTAGATGCTGTGCTATGCGAGATTATTGCCTTAATTGCTGCTTGACTGTCAATATAAAAGTTAATACCGTTGCAGCCTTGAATTTATTTATTTTTTATAATAAAAAAAATATAATTGTTACGAACACGCGATCACGGTTTTTTGAAAAAAACAAAATATTTTCATTCATTATCACCAACGTTTTTTGCCGACATTTTTGGATCGGACAGGGTATACACATGAAAATTTTTTTAGTAGGTCATGAAAAAAACCTTAAAAATCAAAGTCGAAAAAAAGTCAAAAAAATTTAATTTCGCATGCTCGAAAATTATTATGTATGCGTAGTGGAACTTTCTTTTCCTGAGCCCAAATCCTATCGAAAAATCGATTGCGCGATATCGGTTAACTTTCGTTCATAAAAATCGACCCACCCTAATATATATGGGCCAATCCCAAAAACTTTTACTTTTTGGATACTCGGGTTTTACACACAAAAATCTTAAGGCCAGAAAAAAATACAAGGACATTAAGTTTGACCTTTTGACTATACGATCTGATGATTTTAAAAATCAAGAAAGTTGATAGTAAGTTTTTGCAGAACTTCGAAACGTAAAAAACGTCGATTTTTACACTTTCTCAAGCGATACCCTTGATTTTTTTTTCTCGATAAAATTTTGAGGCATCGCTGAAACGCTATGGAATTTAAACTGAATGTTGTTTTTGAGACGGAGATTCTAAAAGTATGAGCAAAATTAACGTGCCCCTCCAATACTCAAAACTATCATCAATCAAATTAGCGATACTTTTTTTTTGTCATTTTCAATATTGAAAGTTTTTTGCTTATAGCTTTTGAGGCAACTGAGTATTGGAATTTGGATTATGCACGATAATAGCCTATCAGGGACTAAAAATACCTGGGGCTTCAAATTCGATGTGCCCCTTTCAGTTTTGAGGTAGAGGCAGAAAATGGAAGAACTTGGTTGCGTAAATTTTTTTCAGGAGCATGTTTTGTTGTGGGCACAGCTACAATTTTACTTTTATCACTTCATACCCGTTTGTTAATTTTTTCTCTACACCACAGTAGTATACCATCACTTGCCTCATCTTGGAATATTCACGCAAGGAAAGTTATTGATGTTTGTACATGGGGCAAATATACGAAATTTCCGACAAAAATTGGCAATCGTCAAGAAGTGTAGACAATTTTTTTTTCTTTTAACCAGGTTTTATTTAAAAGTAAAGGAAAAGAAACACAAATTTGGTACAAATTAAAAAAAAATAAAAAAATTTTTTTCTACACTTTTTGACGATTGTCAATTTTTGTCGGAAATTTCGTATATTTGCCCCATGTACAAACATCAATAACTTTCCTTCCGTGAATATTCCAAGGTGAGGCAATTGATGGTATACTACTGTGGTGTAGAGAAAAAATTAACAAACGGGTATGAAATATTTGACGGTTACCCGGTTTCATATTTTTGCCGATATCTCTAAAACCGGGTTTCGGAGATCAACAAAATTTTACCTAAATATACCCCACATAGATATATACATCCTGATAAAATTTCATCACAATCGGTTAAGAAGTGTTTAAATAAGTAAAAAATTTAAGGTTTTCCGGGTTTATATTTTTATCAATATCTCCAAAACCGGATCTCGGGTATTAAAACTTTTTGGCCTGAACATACTTCGTTCACATATCTATATGTTTTTAGAGTTTCAAAATAATCGGTAGAAAGGTGTTAAAATTAATGTGTTGCAAACTTTGCAGTAAAAAATATTTGGCGGTTATTCGGTTTTATATTTTTACCGATATCTTCAAAACCGGGCCTCGTGTATCAAAAAAATTTTACATAGCTAATAGCTGCATATATCTCCATATTTTGCTAAAATTTCGATATAATAGGTACAGAAGTGTTAAAATAAATGTATATTTAACATTGCGACCTCATTTTATATATATTTTGCTCGATCTTTTGACTATATCTTTGAGAGACCTTATGTAAGATGAGTAACTGCGATGCACTATAGCTCCAATTTACCCCTCAATGTTCCTAACAAAAAGATATTTCAAAAAAAAATGTTTCTCCAAAAAAACCAAAGTTTGGCAGATTTCCCCATATATCTCTGTTTTTTTAACGAAAAAGCTCCAGTTCCGGCTCAATTCATTTGAAACAAATTGAAATATTTGTTTTGACAGCCATTAATTTATTATTGAATTAGTCAAGCATACTGATTAGCTACAACAGAAATAAATCGTCATGGGCATTGAAATCCAAAACAAAAAAAGAAAACAATGCTTACACAATTGCACAAACTCTCTAAATTAAAAAATGGCTAAAGCGCCTAAATGTATGTTTCTATGTGTGTTTATAAATTGATATTATCTTCTATAGTTTATGAATCCGCTTACAACAAAATACGATTAAACGCATTCAAGCAGAGCATAAAATGACAGCAAATAATATATATTTCAATAACAATTCATTTTTTTAAATTTCCACTTGATTTATGCACAAATCGTTTCGCTATCCGTATAAACCACTGTTTTAGCCCAACCTGCGCTGCCACCCAACCACGCAAGCATTTACGCTTGGAGCTAAAATTGTGAATGAAATTTTCTTCTATTTCATTTGTTTTTTTTTCTTTCAATTCTATTACCTCCAGAAACGGCGTACGGCCTGCTGTTCATTTGGTGTTAAATCTTTTATTTTTGCTTCGAAATTCTGCTCCCACTCTGTTTGTGTGTTAGTTGGCGCCACTGTTGTTGTTGTTGTGCGCGACGATAAACTCGTGGATGACACATAGTTGACAGCGTTGCTGTTGGCATTACTTAATTGATTCGCACCGACAACATTCATTCTTGCAAGGCATTTGATTTAAACAAAACAAAAATTATTTATAACTAAAAGTGCTTGCAGAAATTTGTTGCAGGGTCTGTTGCTGATTGTGTTTTTGCCTTTTAATGTACTTAATGATATTTATTTCAAATTCAGTAATTTATTTGTTAATAAATTTAGTGAGGCGCCGGTTTTCCCTTGTTTTTGTTTTACTTTTTTTAATGCTTTTTCACTTCAGCTTATTTTTTTTTCTATTTACACAATTTTATTAAAGAGTAAACTTAATTAGCGGCATAGCATGCAAAACGGAAATGTATGCCCCACAATTGGTTGATAAGAAACTTGTGAGAGACTATCTGTGTTAAAAGGTAGCAAATTAGGGGTACGAGTTTTTCAAATAATAAGTACTGAAACTTCTCCTTCAAAATCTTCAAATAACGATAGTTTTCGTTTAAATCAGACAAGCTCCTAATTTTAGCTAATTACAGGCAAACATAGACGTACAACCTGAATAACGGGTACCGGTGCGTATACGTAACATTTTTTTTTAATTATAAAAAACTAGCAGACCCGGCAGACGTTGTTCTGCCCTAAATTTGGTCTATCTGCATACATTTTAATGAGCTTTTTCCGTCTAACTCTCGCCCACTTTTTCCTAATCTTTCGTATTCACTCTTCCCTCCGTATTTTTCGCTTCATCTATCTTTTTCTTCGTCTCATTCTATCTCTTTCTCAATCTCCTTTTCCTTCTCTCTTTTCTCTTCTCTCAAGTTTTTTTCATTCTTCTTCATATCTTATTGCCAGTCCCAGAGGGTGATATGTATTTTGTTCCAGTCCCACTCCGTCTCTGGCCTACTTCCCGGAAAAAAGCATCGTAAATACTATAAAAGGGCAAATTTATATACCAAATTTCAGGCAAATCTAATAGGACGTATGTAAATAGGTGTGCGGGTATTATAAATTCATGTCTTTATTTCGGCTTCGCATGCATATTTACCAGTTTTGCCAGGTTGATGCGACTAAATCGAATATCACAATGAAATTTACTTTAAAACACTCATCAACAGCTTTCATTTGCTATCCATATTCTATAAACACATTCTAGGGGTACCCGGGTCTACGTTTTGGCCTATATCTCGAGACCCTGTGTGTCGATCCTGAATTTTCTTTGCTATAAACCTCACGGAGCCTGAGACCTTTCCAACGAATGCAAAACCGTGAAATCGGTTCGTGGTTTCTGGAGTTATAGCGTCAGGAAGGAAAACCCGACTTATTTTTATATTATAGATAAATAAATGCAAGGCGTGATAGCCTCCGAAGAGATCTAGGGCCGTGCTTCTCTTCCAATTTGCTCCTTTTAATTTTTCCACAAACAACAAGGTCAAACTGGCCCGCACGTGGATAGTGTTGACCTGAACACATTTTCTCTATTTATAGCATTTATGTTCGCACGTAGCTTACCGAATCATTGACGGGAAAGATGCGCTAGTCATACTTCTCTTGGCTGGGTCATCAGCTCCAAAGCTGCCTTTCATATCCAGGTAAGCATATATCAGTCTTATATGCATATGAAGTGCACTGACATCTCATTGAAATATCTGTGGCATTCAGTGATCATCAAGCGTAGAAAACATGAATGGAAGGCTTTAATGCGGTCGGACTATTTCATAAAATAAATACACGTTTCCCAACTAGCGCTTAATCGGTAAAAAGATGTCGTTATCAGCTAGAGCCGTCGGTGAATATGTTGATGACACCTTGAAGAGTATGTTTTTTAATGATTAAGTCTTGTCGTATGGAAAGCGCACTATCTGGTGCTAGAACTCGAATACTCCATGAGCAAAGATCTTATGACCAATTTCTGAGTTTTTCGCACGCAAGCTTCTGTTTTTCTCAAAGCTGCGATCATAACTATTTTCTTCGCCTCCAAATCAAGTGATGTTTAAACCAACAAAATAATGAGTACCTTAATCGAAGTGGAGAAAAGAACACAGCTAATCTCATTTGAACTTCGCAGCTTCGAACTCATTTGACCTCTTTCATAAAATTATGAGGTTCGTAGACTTTGTAAATGCAGGTTACCCGACCAAAACACTACACAGTAGAGTCGATTGTACAATAGCTGTATACTTAGATACAGTGTACTACTTTGGGAGAAACCCCCCAACAACGCGGTTGTGGCGTTTCTCTACTCGCTCTGCTTTTTTGTTACCCCATAAACGTTTTCTGTCTCAAATAACTGACAGATTTTGTAGGTAAAACCTAGGCGTACGCCTGAAGAAAAGCGAGCTTGCACTTTTTAAAACACATACCAGCGATGCTTTTGACAAAAACTGGAAAAGAAAGTTGGGGCGGAGCTATATTCAAAGTATCTGCAAATCAAGCACTCTTATCGATTTTCGGGTCTTTTCTCAGCGGAGGTAAATGCTATAGTGGCGAATCCTTTTTATCTAGCAGGCGCTGTTCCGGCGATCGCTAAAGAAGGAATATGAACGACATAAAAGTTCAACGTGGTCACCTCAAATCGTTCCCGTGATGGCTGAGAATTGTGCTTTTTCAGGAGTTTACCAGACCAATCGATAGAAACTACCCAATACCTACGAGGAGTGTACCTATGGCTAAAAGAAGGAGAAAAGAAAAAGTTCGTAGAGGAGAAGAATAAGTTTCGATGTTCCAGACTGCAAACAAAGCGACTCAGATTTGTGGGGGCACCTGCTCTCAAAAGTCTGTTGAAGGTAAATAAAGTGTGTGAGAAGCGAGTTCAGCATTTGTGGTGATTCGAAGCCAAGATATTTAGTTTCAGCTCAATGTTTTGAGATGACCGCGTGTTTCGGAAAACGTAAGCCAAGTTTTTTGGGTTAACTTAATTTGGAAACGAATATGTGAAGCATGAAAAGAGGGTTCCGGTATATGAAACTAATTATCAAACGATTGTTAGGACCTCGTTAAACCTTCTACGTCCTCCAGCCCCCCTCCGTCTTGTTTCATTTGAACACATGTATCACGACAATCGTTTATAATGTTTTTTCTCTTCACGAAAACCCCACCAATGTATCACGGGGCACTGCAGGCGTATATTCTCATTGTAACAGCTTAGAATATACTCCTAGTAAGGTATACCCCACTTTCCGAAAATTTAGGGAGGTGTTACGGATATGAACGCCGTTCCCGAACTGGCAGCTACCCGAATTCGGCGGACACAAAATTGTGTACCCTCGACGCATCTGTTTTGTGAATTTTCGTTATCCTTAAAGTAGTTTTTCGTAGAGGTATACTTAATTAGACTCTTTTAGAACATGGAACACAAACTAAAGGAGATTCCTTGGAAGGAAAATTACAAATAAGTAGTAGAAGCCCTTTAACTGTGACTTTCCTATTGTAAGACTATGTTCTTCCTTTGAAGGAATCCTGCAGACTGCCAGATTACTGCAGCGTCCTTCAGACGAAAATTATAGCCGTAGAGAAAGCAGCAGAAATTCTGGAGGAATCGTGCTTAAGCTGCAGTCGCGTCAATATATGCATTGATAGTCAGATGGCGATTAAGGCAATAATCTCACACAGTACTTCATCTAGAAGTCTTCTGGAATGTTAAAGAAGCATTCGAAAAACTTAGCTCAGGTCGGACCATACATCTATACTAGGTTCCCGGTCATAAAGGGATAGAAGGTATTTGCCAATAGCGCGGAGTTATTCTATAGCATAAGTGCTGGCACCTGTTTGGGGTTCTTCCATTTTCTGACGGCAAGTTCTGTTAACACTATGGACACTTTCAGTCTATGTGAGGTCTTTATTGACCGGCCAGTTCAACCTAACCTAACCTGCTCGTGATAGATCACTTAAGCCTTTTAAAACTAATTTTGTACTTTAAACACTTTGTTGTAGATCGATGTGCATACTATTTCCGCTGATCTGCTTCTCAAATAACTTTTTTTCAACACATTTTGGCGACCTTTAGATCGTGCCTAGATCAGACACACGCTTAAAATTTGTTATTGTATTATATTTAATTTACACTTTATTCAGCCATAAAATAGTTCAACTTTTTCATTGTGTTTATTTTTTGTGTTTTGCTCCCTTAAACTGCTTACAGAATCACCACTTCACTCACGATCACTTTAAAATAGCTTTTTTACGAGAATTCTCTCATTCGCGCACACACAAGCAATCGATCAAGTGTCGATTATCATTTCAATATACCAACCGCACTCTAAATGTGTTCAAATCAGACTGAGTAAAAGATCTTCATCGCTGACGGCATAAACCACACACATGGCCGTCAAAGCACCAAGCACAAAGTTGAAGATCGATTTATGCGGCTGACTAACTCGATGCACGTCGACTGCTTGAATGACTTTAACGATGTGACTCTGAGTGGCTGAGTGATCACGCTTGCCTAACTAAAGAATCGTGCATTAGAAACGCCATCAACATCAGAAGTTGATGAATTTGCTGACTGTTGCATCACTTTGTAGATGATCGAGATGCAGATGATCATGACTACGAGTGGCATGCATCACGCCTCACGCGCATCATTTCTCATCTTTCATTCTGCGCTGCAATTTGTTATTTTTAACTTTTATTTCCTGCTTTTATTTATATTTCTCTCTCTATTTATTTATTTGAAGCACTTTGATGTTTGTCTTCTTGCACGTGTGTTGTGATTGTGTATAAAGTTTTGCATTGAACCGCAAGAAATCACTGCCGCCACTAAACTGACTGTGAATGATAGATTTGGAACTTGGCAAGCCCAGCAGCCAGCCTAAAAAACAGCCAAAGCATTACTTTAGCAACAGCTGGCAACAGATGGCCAGTCAGCAAAAAACGACAAAATAAATGCGTAAGAGACAAAATTTGTTTAAAAAGATTGAAACCAAAAGCGTTTGAGCGCCAACAACAAAGTCAAGTGGTAAATAAATCGACGTATTTATATGTGTGTAGTTGCATATGTGTATGTACAGCTGTGGTCGCAAAAATAGCAGCAAAAGTTATTAACAAATGTTTTCAAATTTTTTCTTTTTCTACATATTTTTCTGAATTGAAAAGAAAATTATTTAATAGTAAAATAAAACTTGTAAATCATTATCAAAAAAATTTATCGTTTTTAAAATAAAGTTATCAGACTCCCTGAGGAAGACGTGAGAGCGTCGAAACGCGTACAAGACAGAAAGAAAAATTTAACTCTGCCTTCTCATTTTTCGGCCGCAAAGCTCTATGAAAGCAAACGATTTCAAAACGTTTGCGAAAATTTGAGAATTAAAAAACTGGAAGTGGCTATTTGTCCGGAAAAAATTTTTTTTTCGCCCGAATGAAGTTAAATGAAGTAAAAGTGAAAAAAAAACAAGCAAAAATCGGGAATTTTCGTACTGAATTTTCCAGACGAATCTTAAAACTTCCAGGTTTTTTTATTTAATATAAATTTAGATTTTCAAATGAAAATTTGTAAACCAATTTAAAAATATAGAACGAACAGAACCAGTTCGTAAAATGAACCGCTAACAACAAAGCGTAGCTTGGTACAAACAAACATACAAATTACGACTGTCCAAATTACGACTGCAAAGAACGCAATTGAAAATAGTTGCCCAACCACTAAAGCATACCTTTGGCTGAATGTGTTTTTTTAACTGTTCAATCATTGTTGGAATGCGGGTTCGAGTCAAACTTCATAGAGACAAAGCTTTGAAGAGATATACAAGGCATAATCGAAACAGCTGTCGACTTGTGCGTCCTGATGAAACGCTCTTTCAATTTTTCCCAAATTGTTAAACAATCTCAAAACCTTTTTCTGAAAATTCCAGATAAATTAAAAATTGCAAGTGCCTATTCGTTCGGAAAAAAATTTATGTTCTTCCAGAACAAAGTGAAATTACAGTAAACACACAAACAAAAAGTATACAAAAAATTGTGTACTACATTTTCCACATGAATAAGAAAAGCCATAAAAACCTACATGAAAATTCAAAATTTATTTTAATAAAAATTTTTTTTAGTTTATTTTGAATTTAAAAACTCAAAATGTTGAAAAGTTTTTTAAAATTTTCCTTGAAATTCCAAAGTTAATTTCGTATTTAGAAAAAAGTGACAGCTGCTTCGATACAGGGGAAAAAACTAAAAAACATTACCAAAAGCGAATGCAAGTTTGTGGCTTTTAGACAAAAATGAAGAACTCATGAGACTTTAAGGGACTTTTTCGAAAACTGTTTTTAATTTTTTTTTAGTTAAATACAAACACTGCAAAACGGCCAAGGTGACAGCTGCTTCGGTATTAAATGAAGAAAAGAATGTATACATTGTTAATTAATTCTTGCTGCTATTTTTAAACTCGCAAGTGTATGTGTGTACGTATCGAAATGAAAACGTGATATTTAATTAATAATATTTTCTTAACTTTGTGAATCTATGCTGGTATGTGAGTAAGTAGATATACATTAGGGCGGGTCGATTTAAAAATCGCTCATTGCTTGTGAAAATCGTATTCTAGGGATCAAAATAAGAAACTTTGCCGAAGGAACCATACCTCTAAAACGAATTCTGATGTCCCCCAATTTGGGTAGGGGCAAATTTTGAAAAAATCCCACTTTGACCCATTTAGAGTGCTCCAATCAAGTCCAAATGTATGACCGACCCCCACTAACTTTGGAGGCCCGACCCACCGATGCCAGTGGCACACCCCCTGGAATCCCCCTGGGGGTTCACCATACAAACATTTCAAAAAATAGCCGGTTTTGCACTTTACATGAAAAAATCAGCTAAATGGCTATTTTTTCTTTATTTTATTTATTTATTTATAATAATATTTATTATTTATTTATCATAATATCTATTTTTTCTCTTAAGATATTTATTTAGTCAGAACATATGTAAATGAAAAAAATATTTTAAGTGAGTTATAGAAAATAAACTAAAAAAATTATTGTTTGAAGTCTTTTTTACTTTCAAGTCTGGGCAATTTCTCACGGCTCTCTAATGTCGTCGCCATAACAGCCTCTACATTTTCCGGTATAACCCATTTGGAAACGCTAGCTAGCAATTAAACATGTCGTTCCGTTCCTTGTATGTGTGATGGAATTTTTGGATCACTAAACGGTGGATCATCTTGATTTAAATATTCTTTCAATGTATCGTACGGAATGCTTCGCGTGAATGGTGGTTCAAATACGATATTTATATCATTCAAATTGATCATTTCCGTATAACGTATGCAATTAAAGTTTATATCTGGTTTTTTATAAACTCTTAGTTCCATTGGCTCGTCAACATCAGTTCGATAGCAGAGAATTTTCTTGATGGGACAGTCGCGCTTTTCTTTGCTATCATCAAACAACATTGATAATAAGATATTTTCCGAATGCGCATAATATGAATTATCTTTAATTACTTGATTGACAATTAGATCCACCGGAACCACGCCGCTAGAAATTGCATGGGCCATGTCGTATAAGTACTTCGAATCGGTGGAAAATTTAATTTTTTCTGGAGCAGGGGGCATATTTTGCAACTCAATTTTCTAGAAGCCGTCCACCACCTGAAAATATATAATAATAAAATAATTAAAAATGGTTGACAATTATAATAAATGAGTGATAGCAATAACTTACCGGAAGAGTTTCAAAAGTTTCGATTTGACGGCTCAGTTTTCCGGTTACCGATCTTGGTCCAGTGCTGGTTGATTTATCCAAAGCTTCAAACAAATGCCGAAACGGAAGTTCGTTGAAGGGTAGAAGGCAAACGAACCAATACAATGGTCTTTTTAACAGCAATTCGAATCGTCGTATAATTCCACCGTGTGGGCCAATGTTTGTTGGCTCACCGTCAGTGCATATTCCAATTAATGCATCCGGTGATATATTTAATTTGGTTGTTTTGTATTCATGGGTTTCATGTTCCAGTCTTACGTAACCAATCAATTTAGAATTGGGTTCTCTCAAAATAACAAAATGAGGTTCTTTTACCATCCTTGTATGATACTTCTCATCAATTTTATCTATCGCTAAAGTATCATCTTTTCTGCCATCGAATGAAAACACTAACAAATTGGCATCATCTAACCGTTTTCGAAGCACTTCTTGTCTGCATTTCTCTTTTTCTCTGTGAACTTTCGATTTATCCATGATGAGAGGTTTCCCATGCTTTTCTTTAATTTTAAAATCTTGCAAAAGAGCGGTTCCCAATGCTGATGCTACTTTGTCAGGCGCACCAAATCTGTCACATACCAAGGCAAAGTTAAAACAATCGTATCTCTCTGTGTATTGTGAACTTGTGCTTCTATCCATATCTTCTTGAACCGGTGGCGGTGCGTTGTTGAATCATCGGGATCTTGGTATGTTGGCATTGATGACATAGACGTTGCTCCTTGCTCTTCAGTTTCCATCATAAATGCATTCATTGTTAGTCTTCTCTGATTATGTGATCGTGCATGAACTCTTTGAGGCATTCGGGAACCCAGCCGCATGCACATGGAGCTGCCTTCAAATCGCATTTACATGTTCCAATGTAAAAAATTGTTTCCAGAGATTTTACATACTCTGTAAATTGTGGGTGTTGTTTCTTCTCTTGATTTGCTCTTGGTACTTGTCAAGCAATTTATTCATTTATTAAATACACTTTTTTCAGCATTATTTCCATACCAAGTTTTTCCCAAATTCCAATCAACTTATCTTGTGCTTGAATAGTGAATGATTTATGGGAAAACTTTTTTGTTCTGTTTTAGCACGTTCGCTTAAGTAAAAATAATATCTCAAGATATCCAGATGGGTTGGTAAATTAAGATCAGTTAAATCAGTAGACACACCAAAAACAGTAACATCATGCTTGGGTATATGACTCATTGGGTTTTCGATAGTTGTTGAGTAGTTGCTTCATCTTGCGGTGTAGAGGATGGTGGAATCATTGTAAACTTTTTGATTTGGAATGGTCACTTCACTTATTATTTTTTTTTGAAATATTTTTTTATCTGAAATTAGCACTTCACACTTTGAGTTCTTCACAACGACTTAATGCATTCACAAAAACTGTTGCGTTATATATGGTCTACGAGACGAGGTAATAAGAATGAAATGGTAATTTCAATTCTACCTGCTGTGTCTTGTGGTGGCTTAAAAAAACAACACAAGCAATTTTACGATCTGCAATTGTGTCACAGTGATACCTTCATTTTTTAAAACGGTTGAATAAAAAAACCCACACAACTATGTTTACGACATGCAAATGCATCACAGTGATGCCTTGGTTTTTAAAAGGGTTGTAAAAACGCTAATTTCTAATAATTTTTTTTAATTTCTTTTCTATTACTAAGTTAAATTCATTTTTTCATTTACATATGTTCTGACTAAATAAATTTCTAAAGAGAAAAATAACTCCAAAAGAAAAAACATAGGCATTTCGCTGATTTTTTCATGTAAAGTGCAAAACCGGCGATTTTTTGAAATGTTTGTATGGTGAACCCCCAGGGGGTTCCAGGGGTGTGCCACTGGCATCGGTGGGTCGGGCCTCCAAAGTTAGTGGGGGTCGGTCATACATTTGGACTCGATTGGAGCACTCTAAATGGGTCAAAGTGGGATTTTTCAAAATTTGCCCTACCCAAAAGTTCGACCCAAATTGGGGGACATCAGAATTCGTTTTAGAGGTATGGTTCCTTCGGCAAAGTTTCTTATTTTGATCCCTAGAATATGATTTCACAGAGCAATGGGCGATTTTTGGCCTCCCCACAAATCGACCCGGCCTAATATACCTACATGTATACATATGAGCAGGCGTCTTAAGACAAGTAGGAAGCGAGCAAGCTGTTGTTAACGAACCGAGAATTATTAGCTTAGCCAAGGCGGTAATGTCAAACGCTTTCGAGCGCGATCTTTTACATTTAAATTCAGCAAAAACCAGTTTCACAGCGTATGCACATAAGTAATAGCTTCAGAAAAGCTCATTTTACACGATTTCCACATACAACAAAAAATAAAAAAATAAAACAACAAAGCAAAATCTTTAAAAATGCTATACTTGCTGTCCTAAGTATTATTTAAAACAATGAGAATTCAATTGCCACCGACGAAAGTGTCGTAAAGTCCCGTCGAGTATGTCTCTATTGTACGAGTATGTATATATGTATGTACATATGTACTTCTACTTATAAATATTTATGTATATGTTTACAAAATACTCTCAAAGTGCTGAGTACTAGGTAATTACTGTGTTTATTTATTGTTAAGTTTAATGGTAAGTTGGTAAGTATTATAGTTTTCAACTCGTCTGTTAACCGATAAGCGTACACAACTCATACGCAGCCACACACAGACACATATTCCAAAGTACGTCATTCATTCGAGTCATTGCTTGTTTTCTAAACAATTTATTCATAATCTTCTTTTTTTTATATAATAATAAAATATTTATTTTAATTTTTTCCTAGTTGCTGTTGCTGTTATTGTTACCCACGCATAAGGGAGCGCAATCCAGAGAAGTTCGTGCTAAGCAGAACAAAAAGGGCAAGCTCTATTTATCTTTATTTGAAATTGTGTAGTCAAAGGAAGTGGTGGACCTTGAATCCAGTGTCCTGGCAGTTCTCTTTAGAGGCAAAAGACAGCCTGTGGGAATACACTGAAAGAAACAGATTGGTAAAATCAACAGAAATACGGTCAATTCAACCGAATTTCTGTTAATTTTTATCCATCGCAACAAGATGTTTGAATCAACTTCGCACAAATGTTGATTCGTAATTGACCGTTTTAGTAGTCAATGAACAAAAAAAGTTGTTGCGACAGCTTTGTACGAAAGTACCTATGTTGCCATATAAATAATAAATGTAAAGCGCGATAATCCTCCCGAAGAGCCGAGCTTCTCTTCCATTTGCGTCGTGCTCCTCTTGATTTTCCCTACAAATTGGCCGGACGGGACCTACATGTTTATGCCGACTCCGTACGCACCTGCGAACAAGATGAGTTTTCACTGAGAGTCTTTGCATGGCAGAAATACACTCGGAGCGCTTGCGAAACACTGCCGAGGGGCGACCCGCTTAGAAAAGTACTCTTCTATTGAAAAACCTTATTTCCAAAATTTTGATGTTGCTTGCCCGGGTGCGAACCCAGGGCATACGGTGTGGCAGGCGGAGCACGGCTACCATCACCACCACGGTGGCACTTACTAACCGAACGTCCAATGGGCTTACATCAAATACGCTGGCACACACATTAAACATTATACACTTTATTATTTTGTTTTATTAAACGTACTTTCACCAAATTTTATATTTTATAATTTATAGTTTTAACTTCGCTTTGCAAATAGAAATGAAAATAGTAGTCACAAAAACTGATTCTCAATTCTTTCGGTGTGCAGCTCAGCTCTTTCTCAATTTCTTCTCTCGCATGTAGTTGCCACACTTGATTGTTTTGAACAAAACTCGTATAAATGTTTGACATAACATTTTAAATAGAGAACTTGTAAGTTATAGAAAAGTAAAGAATAAAATTCGCCACTGGAGTAACTTTACATGTAATTCGACAAGTTTAATTTTCGTAACACTTTAAGTTGAAACGCATTCCAAAACAACTCAAACTTTTATGTTGTCGGAAACATCAACTTTAAAAAAGGATGTTTTTTTTATTATCTTATTCAATTCGTTCGCGTAAGTGAAAATTCGTAAAACTTGAACAAATGTTACTAACATTTGGAAAAATCCTGTTCGTTCAAACAAAACGTTTTGCATTTCGGTTGGAGGAGAAGTTGCAAAATTGTGCCGATAAATAGGTGTCCCGGTATCTCATAATTTTTTGCACAGTAAATTCAAAAAAGGGTTTTTCGTTTTGTATTGATAACTGAAAAACTAGTTTTTTATTGTTTTGCCATTTTGTGTTTTTTCGATTGGTGGTTTTTCTTATTTGGTATTTCTTTTTAACAAGCGGCACCATCGTCATAAGTACAAAGTAGAGAGGCGCAGTGAGCGTAAAATTCTCTTTGAAATTTGCTCATGTATGACTGTTGATCGCTGTTGAAATGACCAGTGAGATCAGTTCTGTTAACAGAAAAATCCGTTAGATGACCAGGAATCTGTCAATTTTACAGAATTTTGTTAACTTAAGAGCGACAATTCTCTTCTGTTGAAATTACTAAACTAATTTGTTCGTTTGACAAAGAACTCGGTCGAATTAACCGTAATTCGATCAATTCATCGATCTCTGTTAGTCAGAATGCAGAAACGATTTGTTGATTTTACTAGCACTTTCTTTCAGTGTACATGCAGGATATCTGTAACGTGAAACGTTCTGAGGAACAAGTCTATAACGAAAAAAGATAGATGCCATTTTCAAGCCTCTCTTGATCGGGGGAGTATCAATGGTACTGCTGTCGGGCTAAATATGTGGGAGTTTACTCTAGAAACCTGATTTTTCGTTAGCAATATTAGGATAGCCTCGGTGGCTTTGTCTACTGATGTCGCTGATATCATGTTCAGCGACTGTCAGCCTAAATGTGATGCTTAGAAAGCGTACCTACACCCGATGAATATTACGGCCAAACCGGTGGGTGCAGTACCTGCCTAGATCAGGCTTTTTGATAGGAATTTGGGCTCTCTTAATTGGGGCGCTCCAGCATTCTACCAATATCGAATTAAAACAAGGCATGACGGATTATTGTGTGTGAACAACTGCCATCTGTGCGGGCTTCACCACTTCATTCCCTCTAGGAAGGAATGAGACAGGAATTTAACTGGGGTTGGGCAGCATATGTATATGTAAATCATTCGCAGGTGGGATAAAGTTCGCCGTAAAGGTCGGAGATGAGGAATTCTGGCTCTATTGCTCTCGATGTATGCCGGGAATTCAAGCTGCCTGATCACTGTACCCTGTGTCTTATAAGCGGAAATTGGAAGATGGGACAAATTCGTCGTACTAAGGTTAGAGATTTGTATATCTACTCAGTGTCCAATAAAGCCCAGAGCTCTATTGTGGTACGATCGACGGTGGTGTGGGAGTCCCCGATTTTCTGATGAATACTATTATTTTCGGATTAGAATCATTCGGGCTCCGGGGCATAGTAAAATAATGCACACTGATATAATTGCCTAAGGAATATGCCTAACTTGACCCTAAATGGAGTGCTAAACATATTACTTACACCCGCTAAACATTGCGGGTAAGGCGGCTGCAGCACACGCGTCGATCTCACATCGTGATATTAGTGCAATGTAATCTGACAACACCTCTTTTCCGTCTAGAAAATAATGGAACAGGAAACTCAACTGCTGAAGCGAACCAATTAAGTGGCTGTAGAAAATTCGGATTTTCGCTGGCCAACTGTAACTTCCTTTTGAAAGATAGGGCTTGAATCAGCTAGGAAAACGTCAAGCAGACACCAGATTTATAGGTGCGGGGCCTTTTTGGCCGGAAGGGGATGACAGGCAATCCAGCGAAATTATTGGGCTCACTGATTCCTCTCTCTGTTTCTTCAGCACTTCACCGACATCTCGCTCTTCCTTCTTTCTCTATTTGTCACCCGCTCGAGTCATAGTCACGATATTTTCGAAAAGATCGATCGCGTTTTCGCCGAGAAGGAGGCTGTGCAAAAAAACATCAAAAATGCATTCATATTCCAGTCTTTTTGCGTACTCTCGGCTACTAAAACAATCATAAAGGGCTCATTTTCCGATCATAAAGGCTTTTGTTTGGTAGAATAGACTCTTTGAACGAGCCGTCTTTATAACTTCCTTTTATGTTTTTTTTTGCGTCGCATTTATAATAACTTGTGATTCCTTTATACTTTGCTATTTTATTTTCAATAAATCACTTTTATGTATAAGAGGGAGTCATTTTTGAGTCAGGACCATTATCCGTTTATATTCTTCTTGGAGTCGTATTTTATATGAGTCATTTTTGAGACCGTTTTGTTTGAGAAGGCTAGGTTAGGTTGAACGTGGCCGGTTCGTGAAGATAGACAGAATGAGTGCGTAGTGTTTTCCAGAAGTTTGTTTAACTACCAAACTGAAGAGCCCTATCAAAACCTATGTTACAAAATAGCTCCGTGCTCTTGGTAAATACTCGAAGCTTTTTAGGACCTATGCTACTAGCTGCTTTTAGATCTGACAGCTGTATCACTCCTTACAGCTACAAAACGTGTTGACCGTTCCTCCTGCAACCCGCACTTCCTATATGTTCTATCACTGAACAAGCATAATTTTAAAGTATGTGACGCCAGAGGCAGTGTCCACTCAAAATACCCGTCAGGTCTACAGATCCTATCTTTTAATGATAGGAGCAACTTTGTTAGTTGAAGGTTTTAAGACCTACAAATTATATTCGACACTTTACAGCCTTGTGATTGGGTCCATGCATTTCCTGCTTTGCTTGATTATATGTAACTCTCGCCTTCTCTTAATCTCGTCTTGTGGGACGTCTACGGAACAAGCTTTGAGGGATGCGTAAATTTGGCTAGTTCATCGGCTTTTTCATCCCATCTATTCCTATATGCTTTGGGACCCAATATAGATGCATGCTTCTCTCTGCCTCGATTCTTTCAGAGATTGCTTACACTGTAACGCAATTTTGTATGCTGATCTATCCGAGATTTTTGCCTTAATTGCTCCTTGGCTGTCAATATAAAAGTTGATGCTGCTGCAGTTTAAGCTCTTCCATTGTTTCTACTGCGTTGGTAACGGCTACTAGTTCCGCCTGAAAAACGCTACAGCGATCTGGCAGCTTTTAGGATAAAATAATACCAAGCTTTTTTCAGGCCCAAATTTCAGGTGCAAAAGAGAAACCGAAATTCGGTGAAAAAATGATGCAAAATCCATCGTAGGAAGACTTAAGAAGAAAGCGTTCAAGTAAAGGTTTCTTAGTACACCCCATTGGCAACCATGACTACGCAGAGCAATTATTACTTTTAAGCCATTCACACACCTACATACATATGTACATTTTGTGTATGTACCTATGCACCATCAATTTTATCACTCCAAATGTTTATAGTCATGCTATCCATTATTAAGAAACAATTTAAAAATTCTTCACTTCCATAAAGGTGTCACACAGCGAAATAACGCACAAGCCAACAACAAAAACATATATCAAATGTTATTAACGTCCAAACCCATTAAGTCATTATCAAGTCAAGCAGTGTCATCATCTTGGTTTCTAACCCGAACAAAGTCACATTTATCGTAAGTTATGTCAATAATTTTTGGAAGATCATTAATACTTAGAAAATAAAAATTGAAATCCCAAATAGCGGCAACAAATAAATATAGCCGACATACGATTTTACGACAAACACTCAGAATAATAATTGATTTCATATGACATGTCTACAAAAAAAAACAAGAAAATCACAATAAAAAAACCATACAAGATCTGAGGTGTCTAAAAATACTTCACAACCCACTCTCCGATTACACCATCCAACCAAGCGTGGGGTTTTTTTGTATTTTAGCTTGTCGTTTTGGTGAATTCAAGCTGGACAGACACAGCTGAGCAAATTAATTTTGAATTAAAAAATTAGGTTGCTTTTTATTCGAAATTTTAGACTTGTGATATAGTAAATATGTATGTGGACTTGTTACAGTTCTTCGAAATATGTCATTGCGATAAGGTAGCGCACAAAAACTTGCAATTCACTTGCGTGTGCTATTTCACATGTGAATGTCTGTTTGTAGTAAGAACAAAACTAATTTAATAAAAGAGTGAAAAAAAACTATCGTAAAAGTTAACAAAAAACAAGTAAGGAAGGGACTGTCTTCGGCTGTGCCGAAGATTTCATACCTTTCATGAATGGGGCTGAACAATAATCTTATCCCGTTCGTAATCTCCAAATAATCGGATGTATAAGATAAGAAATATATAGTGAAAAGATGTACATACCTAAACGATTTTTAAGATAAATATAAAATAAAAAATGGCAAAAAACCCCCTTATCTGAACGATCGGTTGTATGGGATATATATTATATATAGCTCCGATCGAAATGATTTTTACAGGAAATCTTCTATGATATATTAGAATATATATCACCAAGTTTCACGTTTTTATATTGAAAATAAGGGAGAAATTGCCAAAAATCTTTCTATCTGAACGATCGGTTGTATGGGATATAACTATATATAGCTCCGATCAAAGTGATTTTTTCAGGATATCTTCTATGATATATTAGAATATATATCACCGAGTTTCACGTTTATACTTTCTAAATTGCGGCAGGAATGACCAAAATCGTCTTATCTGAACGATCGGTTGTATGGGAGATATATGTTATAGTGGTCCGATCCTACCGGATCCGACAAATGTCTAATATAATACAAAAATACATCCTTGTGCCAAATTTCATTGAGATATCTCAAAATTTGAGGGACTAGTTTGCGTTCAAACAGACAGACGGACGGACAGACGACATGGCTATATCAACTCAGTTCGTCGCCCTGATCAATTCGGTATACTTAATGGTGAGTCTATCTTCTATATTTCTCAACGTTACAAACATCGGACCAAAGTTAATATACCATTTCATGTCATGAAGGTATAATAAAACTTTTGAGTAGATACCTGAAAAACTTCTGACAATTTTACAACAAAATTGACAGAAACTTCAAACAGCCAGGTGTAAAAGGGCGTTTGTAGTCCCCTTGACACTTTCTCATCCATTTGACAGTTGCAACTTGATAAGTTGACAATTTTAAAATTTTATATATGTATGTCAGCGTGTTTGAGAACGCATACAACTTGCACCGTTGCGCATGATTTACAGATTTATGAAACTTTTTTGAATGTTTCTACATAAGTATTTGTTTACAGTGCGAATACGAAAATAGCAGCGGCAACTTTTTATCAAATATCGTAATTTAAAATATTTTTTTCTTCTTTTTCGAATTTTATGAAAATAGGCTAATAAAAAACGATTTAAGAAAACATTTTTTTTGGAAGGATGTTTCAGATTTTCTTCATATATGGTGGTCGCCGTGGTGTGATGGTAGCGTGCTCCGCCTACCACACCGTATGCCCTGGGTTCACACCCCGGACAAAGCAACATCAAATTTTTAGAAATAAGGTTTTTCAATTAGAAGAAAATTTATCTAAGCGGGGTCGCCTTTCGGCAGCGTTTGGCACTCCGAGTGTATTTCTGTCATGAAAAGCTCGCATTGAAAACTCATCTGCCTTGCAGATGCAGTTCGGAGGCGGCATAAAAAACAAGGAAGGAAAAAGTTGGAAGAAAAGCTCGGCCTAAAATCTAAAATCGGAGGTTATAGTGCCTTGCATTTATTTTTACACTCAGTTGAGCAGAGCTCACAGAGTATATTAACTTTGATTGGATAACAGTTGGCTGTACAGGTATAAAGAAATCGAGATAGATATAGACTTCCATATTCAAAATCATCAGTATCGAAAAAATTTTATTGAGCCATGTCCGTCCGTCCGTCCCTCCGTCCGTTAACATGATAAATTGAATAAATTTTGAGGTATCTTGATGAAATTTTGTATGTAGTTTCCCGGGCACTCATCTCAGATCGCTATTTAAAATGAACGATATCGGACTATAACCACGCCCACTTTTTCGATATCGAAAATTTCGAAAAATCGAACAAGTGTGATAATTCATTACCAAACACGGACAAAGCGATGAAACTTGGTAGGTGAGTTGAACTTATGACGCAGAATAGAAAATTAGTAAAATTTCGGACAATGGGCGTGGCACCGCCCACTTTTAAAAGAAAGTAATTTAGAAGTTTTGCAAGCTGTAATTTGGGAGTCGTTGAAGATATCATGATGAAATTTGGCAGGAACGTTACTCCTATTCCTGTATGTACGCCTAATAAAAATTAGCAAAATCAGAGAACGACCACGCCCACTTTTAAAAAAAAATTTTTTTAAGTCCAATTAAAAAAAAAGTTAATATCTTTACAGTATATAAGTAAATTATGTCAACATTCAACTCCGGTAATGGTATGGTGCAGCAAAATACAAAAATAAAAGAAATTTTCAAAATGGGCGTGGATCCGCCCTTTTAGGATACTTTTAATGCCATAAGTCGAACAAAAATTTACCAATCCTTATGAAATTTGGTAGGGGCTTAGATTCTGGGACGATAACTGTTTTCTGTGAAAAAGGGCGAAATCGGTTGAAACCACGCCCAGTTTTTATACACAGTCGACCGTCTGTCCTTTCGCTCGGCCGTTAACGGGACAACTTGAGCAAAAATCAATATATCTTTACTAAACTCAGTTCACGTACTTATCTGAACTCACTTGGTATTGGTATAAAAAATGGCCGAAATCCGACTATGACCACGCCCCTTTTTCGATATCGAAAATTACGAAAAATGAAAAAATGCCATAATTCTATACCAAATACGAAAAAAGGGATGAAACATGGTAATTGGATTGGTTTATTGACGCAAAATATAACTTTAGAAAAAAACTTTGTAAATGGGTGTGACACCTACCATATTAAGTAGAAGAAATGAAAAAGTTCTGCAGGGCGAAATCAAAAAGTCCTTGGAATCATGGCAGGAACACTGTTCGTTGTATTACATATATAAATAAATTAGCGGTACCCGACAGATGATTTTTTGGGTCACCTTAGTCCTCATTTTGGTCGATATCTCGAAAAGCCCTTCACATATACAACTACCACCACTCCCTTTTAAAACCCTCATTTACCTTTAATTTGATACCCATATTGTACAAACACATTATAGAGTCACCCCTGGTCCACCTTTATGGCGATATCTCGAAAGGCGTCCACCTATAGAACTAAGGCCCACGCCCTTTTAAAATACTCTTTAATACCTTTCATTTGATCCCATATCGTACAAACAAATTCTAGTGTCAGCCCTGGTCCACCTTTAAGGCGATATCCATAAATGGCGTCCACCTATAGAACTATGGCCCACTCCCTTTTAAAATACTCTTTAATACCTTCCATTTGATACACATGTCATACAAACACATTCTAGAGTTACCCTAGTTCATTTGTACAAACGCATTCTAGAGTCAACCCTGGTCCACCTTTATGACGATATCTCGAAAAGGTGTCCATCTATAGAACTAAGTACCACTCCTTTTTAAAATACTCATTAACACCTTTCATTTGATACCGATATCTTACAAACAAATTCTAGAGCAGAGCGGCCACACAAATACTAAAACAATTGCATAAGTGTGTGTAAAAATTGAGTGACAACTCCCCACAGTGTGCTAAAAGAAAATGTGGACTGTGAAGTTCGAAATTAAAAAGGACTCTGGTTATTTGATTTCAAGCTAATCCTAACAATATTTACTTATATTCATATAAATAAGGACGCGTAGGTCGAGCTAGCCAGCTAAAACTTTTTTATAAAAGAAGGTATGGTGTTCCTTCAATTCAAAATTTACTTAAAAAATCACTTTTTCATTAAGAAAGAACTATAAAACAAAGTAAATGTAAAGATAGAAATATATTTTCAAAACATAAAGTTATTCAATAAAAAAAATATATAAAAATTAATAAAACTAAGTAGAACGTATAAAAAGTTACTTATATTAAATGTTCAATATTTATTAATAATTAATTAATTATTATTAATTATTAATATTTAAATCGTCAATATTAATATGTATGTTCAAAAGAACTTAATAATACTAACTAAAACGTATTAAAATTCACTTTAACCTTGCAGCATATTGTTTTTATTATGTGCCCAAAAAGTAGCATGGACTTTTCCTTTTGCATTCACTGTTGAATTTAGTGAGTGACAAGCGAAAGCAAACGATCGTGATCGCACATCGTTAGTGTCTGTGTGAAAATACAAACTCAAATTGCACAATGTGCAACTTTTGGCCGGCTCTGTTCTAGAGTCACCCCTGGTCCACCTTTATGGCGATATCTCGAAAAGGCTTCCACCATAGAACTAAGGCCCACTTCCTTTTAAAATACTCATTAACACCTTTCGTTTGATACCCATATTGTACAAACGCATTCTAGAGTCACCCCTGGTCCACCTTTACGGAGATATCTCGAAAAGGCGTCCACCTATAGAACTAAAGCCCACTCCCTTGTAAAATACTCATTAACACCTTTCATTTGATACCCATATCGTACAAACAAATTCTAGAGTCACCCTGGTCCACCTTTATGGCGATATCTCGAAAAGGCGTCCACCTATAGAACTATGGCCCTCTTAAAATACTCTTTAATACCTTCCATTTGATACACATGTTATACAAACACATTCCAGGGTTACCCTAGGTTCATTTTCCTTAATGTTGATTTTCCCTTATTTTGTTTCCATATCTCTCAACTGAGTATGTAAAGTTCGGTTACACCCGAACTTAGCCTTTCTTACTTGTTTATTTTATTTCCTTCTCGAAGCTTTACTCATGTATACATATATACATACATCTTCTCATAAACCACTAACGAACTTTTATTATTGCATAGCACGAAAAACCCAGAACGCCTAACCCAACGAACAACGAACGAAAAGAATTAAAATTTGGAGAAAATACTAATTCTCATTTGATTTAATATTTTTATTTGAAACTAAACAATTTCTCGAATTTTCAACTTGTTTCCCATACGAGAAACATTTGAGAAAGTTTAGAAATCAGCGAAGTCAAACTATGTCAGTATTCTCGTATACATAATACAAACAAGAATCGATAGGTCCTTCGCAAATAATAGCAACATAGGTTTGAGAAGCGTTTGAGAAAAATTAGTGTTTGCGAAGAGCAAATTGATATTTAACAAGGGATCCAAAGGGTTGATAAGCGCATTACAAAGCTTTACAGCTTGAGAGCTTCCGAGGGGCATCCTGTTACAAATATGAATGTATCATACACATATTTAGTTGGCGAGGCTCTGGTGACTCCAAGTTCCTTATGGAACTAGAGGGTGGGTGCGCGATGACCTGTGGTAATATTAATCGTTTCCGAAATTGCGGGCTAAATGGTGCTTGTTACCGGAACCTACCGGATCTATAACCGACAAAGCACCATCAACATCGATAACACTCGCCAAAAAACTTTAGGGGAGTGTCTTTATAGTTAATCCAATAACAACATCAACAGTTTTAATATATTTTCCAACCCATAAGAATTTATGTTCAACTGTTTATTGGATTCAAGTGGTTTACAAAGTTCAAACAGATGTAATAAAAAACTGATTGCTTAGGTCTGCTTAGTCAATATTATTGTTTATTATCTACTATTTTCAAATCTTTACAATTTCCTGCCAAAAAGATTGCTAGAGTTAACCCTGACAAATCTAGGTCGGTGTTTTCACTCCAGTTGGTGCTATTTTGATTTAATGTTTAATGATGAATTTTTTTACTAAGCAATTTTTTCATAGCGAGCGTTTCACGTGACAGTTTCCCAATCAAATTCCATACTTCATGTAAATGAAAAAAATTCGTGCTATGCGCTTTCTTTTGTACTGCTGTAGAAACTGGATTGTTGCTTAGATTATCAACTCACAGTTATCATCATATGCCTAATTGAGGTGATATGTTATCGAGCACACATCGACCTTGTAATTAGTTACAAATACCAATTAACAAAAGTGATGAAGCTACAAATAGAACGCTAGTGATGTAGCTATGGAATAAACAAACATTAGAGATGAGCTTGGATTGATGTTTGAGAGTGATTCAGAGGTGACAGGGTTAGGAAATTGTTGTGTGTAATCATTCATGTTTTAAAATAATTTTAAATCATGTTCTATAATTGAACGCCGTGCTCTTTTCTTGAATTTTGTCCTTTTTTATTTTTTAACAAAACGTTTAGTACTCTTGTCATTTGTTTTTGTAATGGTGAAGACCCCGTAGATTTAGCTAAGCATTACCGACGAAGTAATTTCTTTGTTGAGTTTGTGTACGGAACGCTTCAGCACTACAACCGACCTAGCCGTCCGCCGTGGGAGCGATTTATTTAACGCTTTGAGCCGTCGTGTTGTCTAATATTCTCAGAAGTAGAAGTTCGAATCAAGAGAGCCAAATTGCCTGAAAGCGAGCAAGAAATTGATACTGAGCAAAAAATATATCATAGCCGTACTTTAAGGGCCATTGCATTAATGGCCGCCACAAAACCTCTTCAATTCCTAGGCAAGAAACTTCGGACCGCATTAAACGTCGTGAGCGTTCAGCAAAGGAAAAGTGGCCTCGAAGTTAGTATTATTTATTCGACGTTTTTCTTACCATCAGACGCTAAAAAATACCATTTTTAAGATAATCGTGGCCCAAAGAAACTGAAACAGAAAGGTACATCCGATATTCAAGGGGTTTTTGGGCGCATTACATGGGCTTATATCTACCAAGCTTTTCTCACCCAATTGTCCCGTTCACTTTCTCTATGGGAATTTTGTTACAAATATAAATATATGCGTATAATATATTTTTGCAGGTGAGGCTCTGGCAACTTCAAGTTCATTACGGTCGCAGATAGATGTATGTAATAGTTTTCTAGACAGTTGGGTAGATCTATATCCGACAAAGGCTATACACCACTACTCAAAAGAAAGAATAATGGGAAGATTGCAACGGCTCACTGAAATGATTATAACAGGGGCACTTTCCTCCATGCCCACAAAAATTATAGAGGTAATGGCCAAATTCACTTTTGGCAGACCTGTGTGGTCAACTACAAGTTCAAGTAATGCACTTAGACTAAAGTTAGTCAATTTGGAACAACATTAGATTTGAATATTATATGAAAACATATATGTATATTCAATTCCTAAGTATAACCCACAGCCAGTTTCGCTGAAGTGAAAGATACACAGATATATTGCAGCGCCTTTTATGCTGTATTAGCGCCCATAAAATATGCTGCTCGAAGGCTTCTATTTATAACAATAATAGATTCGTTATAGCTAAGCGGGCATAAAATCTTTTCATGAATGGAAATCTTTGTCGAAGTAGTTTCACCATACAACATATTTCACGTAATCCCAGAAATAGGTGTCCTTATAGACCCAAGGTATGTGTTTTATCTTTGGTGATTTAAATCTTTGTAATTAAGCATGTGTTATCTGATATTAAGGAGCCCATGATATCTCAATGATTCTCAATCATCTTTTATTGATTCTTGGTCCAAAAAATATTATTTTCCCTCACGCATCGTTGTAAATGTTTCGCCAAACCAAAGTCCCATCTGAACAGACCTCGCATGCTAGCATACCTAAGGTTATAGGTTTTCTATAGCCACCAAACTAATAACTTTGGCTACATTAGGTTTCGAACAACAAAAAAATCGACTTTGGTAGAGAAACACAGAATATAAGCAAGGGATGACTATATATTACACTGGCTTGACTACGGCGCACACTCAAAGCAAACGATACAACAAACGCTCATAGCTGTAGCACAACTAAATATTTGCATAAATGTGTTGTTGTAGATTGTAGTTGTTTTTAGGGGACAAATTCCTAGCGATTAAGTTTGTATAGATTTAATTTCCAGATGTTCAATTCAAAACTCTTATTCAATTCTTAATTTATGTCAGAAATATTCTTTATTATACTCAGCGTGCTTTGCACACAGAGTATATTAACTTTGATTGGATAATGGTTGGTTGTACAGGTATAAAGGAATCGAGATAGATATACATAGACTTCCATATATCAAAATCATCAGTATCGAAAAAAAATTTTATTGAGCCATGTCCGTCCGTCCGTCCGTTTTTAAAATGGGCGCGGCACCGCCCACTTGTGATAAAATCAATTTTACAAATATTATTAATCATAAATAAAAAACCCTTAAACCTCTCGTAAAAAATTCGGCAGAGAGGTTGCCTTTACTATAGGGAATGCTTTGAAGAAAAATTAACGAAATCGGTTAAGGACCACGCCCACTTTTATATAAAAGATTTTTAAAAGGGTCGTAGACGAATCAAATAAGCTATAACTTTGCAAAAAAGAGCTTTATATCAATGGTATTTCATTTCCCAAGTGGATTTATAACAATAAATAGTAAAAACTTTAAATTTAGAAAAATGGGCGTGCCACCGCCCCTTTTATGGCTAAGCAATTTTCTATGTTTCGGAAGCCATAACTCGAAGAAAAATTAACGGATCGTAATAAAATTGGGTACACAGATTTTCCCTATAGCAGGAAATAAATCTTAAAAAATGGACGAGATCGGTTAAAGATCACGCCCACTTTTATATAAAAGATTTTTAAAAGGGTCGTAGACGAAAATAATAAACTATATCTTAGCGAAAAAGAGCTTTGTATCAATAGAATTTAACTTTCTAAATTGCATTATAACAATAAATTGGAAAACACTAAAATTCTTGAACATGGGCGTGGCACCGCCCCTTTTATGACTAAGAAATTGTCTATGTTTCGGGAGCCATAACTCGAAGAAAACTTAACATATCGTAATGAAATTGTGTACACATATTTTCCTTATAGCAGAAAATTTTTCTAGTAAAAATAGACGAGATCGGTTAAAGACCACGGCAACTTAGATATAAAACAAATTTAAAAGGGTCGTAGACTAGAATAATAAGCTATAACTTAGCAAAAAATAGTTTTGAATCAATGATATATCACTTATCAAGTTTTATGGTAAGAGGAAATGGGCAGACATTTTTTTTTAAACGGGCGGTGCAACGTGTTATGTAGAAAGCAATTTATCTGAAATGAAATGTACAATTGAAGCTCACGCTGAGTATATAATGTTCGGTTGCACCAGAACTGAGACACTTTTACTTGTTTTTATATTAATTTTAGGCGGATGTTAAATAAATTTACGGATTGGGTATTTTCGATATGCACAATTAAAATAAATCATATCATATGCCTTGCATACCTACAAATAATTTTACTTTTTCTTAAATATGATCAAAATTCGCAAAGAACAGGTTGTGAACTGGCTTGGATTAAATGTTTATTTACTAGGCAATATATGCAGAATTTTTGTTGTTACTAAATAATACAGATACAAAAATAAAAAATTTAGCTTGTGGACACACAATTTTGCATACGTTTGCCTAATTAAGTAAAAAAAAACAACGATAACGCTTGAACTGAATATTCAACATTTAAGTTCTTTGCTTAATTCGTTTTAAAGCGCTAATTTATCGTATTATAAACGCTAGTTTTTAGGTTGATCAAAACAAGGTGACTTAGTTCGCAGAACAGTTGAATATGATAATAAAGCTACAGTTACATTGTTTTCTAATTGCCTTTATTAATATTTGAAAATCAGAACGAATAGAATGAATAGAGGAGCTAATGAGTTAGATCATCGTATACGAACTAAAAATATAAATATGGGTATGATGAAAAAACTTGGTTAATTTACATGCGTAAAAAATATATACCGACATTCAGTAAACAATATTTTTTTTACCGAAGTTGTATGCCGTTGTCAACCCTTTATTTGTTTATTATTTTGTGCGCTTTTCAATCTGAACGATTAACAACTGTCAAACTTGTAACAGTTTTCATATAATTCATAATTGACAACAATTCACTGCCTCGCCTTCACTTCAACGCCAGACAAACGCAACGCCACGAACATGAAAAACACGTACAAAATAATTTAAAAAAAATGCTCGTAAATGACGAAATCATTGGTGTCATGCGCTCAAGATTACAGTAATACAAAAGTGTAGTTTACACTTAGAAAAAAAATTCGGAAGTCTTAGGCAAGGCGAGGTGTTGTTATCCCATCTTGATTATTTCCATACAACAATATGTCAGTCAATCAAAATCAATGAACATTTTCTTTTACTTTACTTGACGGCGAATTGGATGAGTTCGTTTTGCCATAACCTTGTATCGTCTCGCCTTGGTCTTAGCCCACACAAAAAGGTTACACTATATTGACCACTATTAAAATTTCACCAATGCAAATTTTATTTTATTTCTGTGGATTACACTAAAATTATTGTAAACATATCGAACCTTATCGTTAATTTTAGTGTAACCAAAAATAAATGTAGTGCTTATTTTTGAAAAACGTTTAATTTTGCAAGGGGCCCAAAGTCCAACGATGCCACTCCGTAAAAAAAAATAAATAAATAAATGTAAGGCGAGATTTTAGGCGAGCTTCTCTTCCAATTTGCATCGCGTTCCTTTTTTAATTTTTCCTACAAATTGGCGGGACGGGACCTACTATTTATTTTATGCCGACACCGAACGGCATCTGCGAGGCAGATGAGTTTTCACTGAGAGCTTTTCATGGCAGAAATATACCAACAACCTGTGTGTGAACCCAGGGCATTCGGTGTGGTAGGCGGAGCACGCTACCATCACACCACGGTGGCCGCTCCGTAAAAACTTTCTTCTTTTTTCCTTGTCTTATACAATTTGAACTAGCTATAGGTATCTAATTGGTATAATAACGTCATGAAATCGACGAAGTATAGACGAATTATCAAAAAACTATCGATTTTAATCGAAAGTCTATCGATTTTATATCGAAAAAAAGACGATATGCGTTATCGATTAGAATAACACTTCGATAAGAAACCTCTAAATTTTCGGTAACAAATCGATAACCTTTCGATAAACAAATTGATATTTTTTCGATAAAAAAACGACAACTTTTCAACGAATTGTTCAATATTAAATCGATAACTTTTTGCTAACGTATGAGTAGATATTCTTTCGATCACAAATCAACAACTCTTCAATAATAAATTGATAGCACGTCGATAATTTGCAAATAATAAACCCATAACTCTTCGATATCAGTTGACATCGCTAACAAGTCGATAGCAAACTTGTGACATGCCGATAACAAGCCGATCATAATACCTGCCAAAAATGATTCCAAAGTAGTACCAAAATTATTCCGAAGTAGTCGCTAATATAATCCCTAAACTACTTATACATGGCCTTAAAATAGTCGTACGAATAACCGCGAAAGGGTCACTAACACATTCTCAAAATGATCACGAAACAGTGCCTAAAACAGTTCCAAAAATAAATAAAAAAATAACCAATAATAGAAACGGAATGATCCCATTATTACTACAAGAAAGTCTCGAAATGATCCTAAAACAGTTCAAAACTATCCCAGAAGTAGTCCCTGCATGACCCAAAAAATATATGAAGCCCCTTTTAGTATAATATTTTTCTGGTTTAAATTTTTAGGAATAACAATTTTTTGCAGACAGAGCTGACGGGAAATTTACCATTCCCGAACAAATATTTCTGTAGCAAAATAAGAGTTTTAAAATATCCGTTTTGAAAATGAAAATGAATCACTCATCTCCAAACTTTTTGGGTTTTTTACAGTGTATCAGTGTAACACGGTGCACTTTTTTCTGAAAAAAAACCCAACGTAATTATTTATCATTTACTTGTCGTTTCTTTCGATTTCTTTGCTTTGTTTCCTTATTTTGTTTATTCACAGGTAAACAAACATATTGGACACAATGTGCTGAGCATGTTAAGTCAATAGCTTACAATATTTTTGTACGTCCGCCATGTATTGCATGTAGGTTAATAAATGATTAGCATGCGTTTAAGGGCTATGAAAACAAAAACAATAATATTATGCAGCAGCAGAACGCCACTTGTTAAATGTTAAGGTAATTGAATTTTTATGTATGTAAACCAATAAAGGACTTGCTACTTTGCATCATAAATAATTTATTTCTTTATTAGCTGCAATAATTTTTTCATAATTTTACTACTTTCCCTATTTTCACATATCTAACTTCACACTAATAAATGGTTAAGGTTTGAAAGGCTTCAACAGCAACTTTTTTGATAGAAAAAACTTGTAAGCTGCTCAAAATCGGCAATTCAGCTCAATTCAGCGCTATTAGAACATATTCGGTTTATACCTACTATCATGCAATGAGCTGAAACTCAGCAAAAGTTCAAATGAGTGAATTCAGCGCTAATTTTAAAACTAGTTTTTTTATACTTTTAAGTATCCGCGAATGTTAACAAAATATAAATTCAGTTCAATATGTCTTAATTCAGCAATACTTTTAGAACGACTCTAACACTTTTGTGATCTTTCGCATATTTCACATCAAATTAATACGTGCTTCAGGTTTAGATGAATTCAGCAAATACTTTGGAGAAAGAAAAAAACTTTGAAGCTGTTCAAAATCGTTAATTCAGCTCAATTCAGCGCAATGGGAAGTTAATCGATGCATACCAACTATATGCATTAACTGAAACTCATCGCAAATATGTCTGAATTGCGCACAACTTTTATAAAGACTTCTTACACCTGTGTGATCTTACTCTTAACTATATTGAACGAGTTAGGGCGTTATTCAAACGACTTCTGAGAGATAACATGTTTGAAACTAGTTCTGATAATTCAATCTGAGTGTTCAAAAGAAAATGAATTCTTCATCCGAATTCTCAGATGGTGCGACTCAAATTCGCTGTCGCGATATAGGGTGATATTTTACTGTGCCATCGGGTTGAAAGTTTGTTAGTAAATTCGTTTATGTTGTATCTATCTAGAA
This sequence comes from Eurosta solidaginis, assembly GCA_029619165.1. Classification (NCBI taxonomy): domain Eukaryota; kingdom Metazoa; phylum Arthropoda; class Insecta; order Diptera; family Tephritidae; genus Eurosta; species Eurosta solidaginis. Next base: position 32,057 of record JARSSU010042714.1, read on the forward strand.
CTCAGCAATAATCTTTAATTTCTAAATCGAATTTCATGATGCATAATTAATAAATAAAATAAATCAGCGCTATTCAGCAACTTCATAAAATCAATAACAAATTATTAATTTTTCTTACAAAGCCCGTTAATAATAATTCAGCTGCCTCTCTTAGATTTCCAGTAATACTTTATTATTCAGCATCTTTCTTTATTTCAGTAATTGCATTTCCAACGATCTATTAGCAACAAGAGCAGTATTCAGCGCAATTCAGCCCCCGCTTTTAATTCAATATTTGATGTAATTATTTAATAAAACAAAAAAATTATGAAAGAACTAAGAACTCATTAGCCTCAGAATAAGTTCATCAAATCAAATTCTTAATTTTTCATAACAAATACCATTAATTACAGTTCATCCGCCTCTCTTCGATTTCCAGTAATAATATATTATACAACTGCGTTCTTTACTACAGCAGCTACATTTTAATGACCTATTGGCAACAAGAACATAACTCAGCGCGATTCAGCCACCGTTATTTGCTCAACATTCTTCATTTTTCTTTTTACATACCATTAATAACAATTCAGCTGCTTTTCTTAGATTTCCAGTAATACTTTATTATTCAGCCTCTTTCTACACTTCAGCAATTGCATTTTCAATGCCCTATTAATAACAAGAACACTATTCAGCGCAATTAAGCTACCGTTATTTGTACAAAATTCTTCATTTTTCTTTTCACATACCATTAATAACAATTCAGTTGTTTTTTTTCGACTTCCAGTGATAGTTCATTATTCAGCGTCTTTCTTTTCTACAGCAAATACCTTTGCAATGCTTTTAAAAGCAACAAGAACACTATTCAGCGCTATTCAGCTGCCGTTATATGTTCAAAATTTCTTTTAGTTTTTGCCTCTACACATTTTTAACTCCAAAATTAATATCCTTGACCACAAAAATGTCAAAAATTTCCTGTTTTTAAATGTTCCACTTCACACCCAAAGCTAATCTCATCCACACTAAAGAAGAGCGGCAAACGCATCGCATGCGATTTTAAATACTTTCGCTCATAGATCAACGCCAACGCTAATGTCACCTAATGCCAAATGCCTGTGAATGCTACATAAATAACGGTCACATTTTGGCATGCTACAGCAAAGAATTTGCATATGAATTAGCTTTAAATTTATAGCGTACGATTTTATCGCATGCGAGAAAAAATTCAAAGCAGCTACTTTTTTTTCAAATTATTTTGAATTGTCAGCACTTATAGCTGTGCAATTCGCTTAAAACAACGTTATGCAAATTGCGCATAAGACAAATGTGGCAAATGTTGCTGGAGGCGGTCACATTGTTTGTATGTTTGTAAGCAAAGTAATGCAAAGAGCGTGTGGAGCGCGTATGTTGGTTGCATGCTGCAAGAAGCTTAACAAAAAATTTGCAGATCTGTTAAATGGTTTGGGTGTACACATTTGTGCAAAGTTGACTGGCTGACTATTTTTAAAGTTTTTTTTTCTGTATCTTTTTTTAGTGCTAAATTTGTAGTTATTTGTGATAAATTATTTAAAATTTATTGTCCAATTGGCTGAAAAAATGTATGTGGCACAACTCAGCGGGATATTTGATGCTTGAAATGCCGCCCAATCATTGCAGAGAGGGACGTGACGTTAAAGTGCAAACATAATGAAATGCCAATGCGCGTAATTGGTGTGAAAAATATAGCGAATGTGAGCGCGCTGCGGGGCGTACAGTGAAGCCACGTTGCATTGAGCCGCCTATAATTTGCAGCTCATTAACTTTTCAAGCAAATTCCTCTTGTATTATCCATACAAATTTTACTGTAACAAGTAAGGAAGGTTAAGTTCGGGTGTAACCGAACATTACATACTCAGTTGAGAGCTATGGTGACAACATAAGGGAAAATAACCATGTAGGAAAATGAACCGAGGGAAACCCTGGAATGTGTTTGTATGACATGCGTATCAAATGAAAGGCATTAAAGAGTATTTTATGAGAGAGTGGGCCATAGTTCTATAGGTGGACGCCATTTAGGGATATAGCCATAAAGGTGGATCAGGGTTGACTCTAGAATGCGTTTGTACGATATGGGTATCAAATGAAAGGTGTTAATGAGTATTTTAAAAGGGAGTAATCCTTAGTTCCATAGGTGGACGCCGTTTCGAGATATCGCCATAAAGGTGGACCAGGGGTGACCCATGAATTTGTTTGTACAATATGGGCATCAAACGAATGGTGTTAATGAGTATTTTAAAAGGGAGTGGGCCTTAGTTCTATAGGTGGATGCCGTTTCGAAATATCGCCATAAAAGTGGACCAGGGGTGACTCTAGAATGTGTTTGTACGATATGCGTATCAAATTAAAGGTATTAATGAGGGTTTTAAAAGGAAGTAATCCTTAGTTCCATAGGCGGACGCCGTTTCGAGATATCGCCATAAAGGTGGGCCAGCGGTGACTCTAGAATTCGTTTGTGCAATATGGGTATCAAACGAAAGGAGTTAATGAGTATTTTAAAAGGGAGTGGGCCTTAGTTCTATAGGTGGACGCCTTTTCGAGATAGCGCCATAAAGGTGGACCAGGGGTGACTTTAGAATATGTTTGTACGATATGGGTATCAAATGAAAGGTGTTAATGAGTATTTTAAAAGGGCGTGGGGCTTAGTTCTATAGGTGGACGCCTTTTCGAGATATCGCCATAAAGGTGGACCAGGGGTGACTCTAGAATGAGTTTGTACGATATGGGTATCAAGTTAAAGGCATTAATGAGAGTTTTAAAAGGGAGTGGCGGTAGTTGTATATGTGAAGGCGTTTTCCAGATATCGACCAAAATGTGGACCAGGGTGACCCAGAACATTATCTGCTGGATACCGCTAATTTATTTTATATGTAATACCTGCCAAGATTTTAAGGGTTTTTTATTTCGCCCTGCAGAACTTTTTCATTTTCTTCTACATAATATGGTAGGTGTCACAACCATTTTATAAAGTTTTTTCTAAAGTTATATTTCGCGTCAATAAAACAATCCAATTACCTTACCATGCTTCATCCCTTTTTTCGTATTTGGTATAGAATTATGGCATTTTTTTCATTTTTCGTAATTTTCGATATCGAAAAAGTGGGCGTGGTCATGTCGGATTTCGTTCATTTTTCATACCAAGATAAAGTGAGTTCAAGTAAGCACGTGAACTAAGTTCATTAAAGATATGTCGATTTTTGCTCAAGTTATCGTGTTAACGGCCATGCGGAAGGACAGACGGACGACTGTGTATAAAAACTGGGCGTGGCATCAACCGATTCGCCCATTTTCACAGAAAACGGTTAACGTCATAAAATCTATGCCCCTACCAAATTTCAAAAGGATTGGTTAATTTTTGTTCGACTTATGGCGTTAAAAGTATCCTAGACAAATTAAATGAAAAAGGGCGGAGCCACGCCCATTTTGAAATTTTCTTTTATTTTTGTATTTTGTTGCACCATATCATTACTGGAGTTGAATTTTGATATAATTTACTTATATACTGTAAAGATATTAAATTTTTTGTTAAAATTTTACTTTAAAAAAAATTTTTTTTTAAAGTGGGCGTGGTCCTTCTCCGATTTTGCTAATTTTTATTAAGCGTACATATAGTAATAGGAGTAACGTTCCTGCCAAATTTCATCATGATATCTTCAACGACTGCCAAATTACAGGTTGCAAAATTTTAAATTACCTTCTTTTTAAAAGTGGGCGGTGCCACGCCCATTGTCCAAAATTTTACTAATTTTCTATTCTGCGTCATAATTTCAACTCATCTACCCAAATTTCGTCGCTTTATCTGTCTTTTGTAATGAATTATCGCACTTTTTCGGTTTTTCGAATTTTTCGATATCGAAAAAGTGGGCGTGGTTATAGTCCGATATCGTTCATTTTAAACAGCGATGTGAGATGAGTGCTCAGGAACCTACATACCAAATTTCATCAAGATACCTCAAAATTTACTCAAGTTATCGTGTTAACGGACGGACGGACGGACATGGCTGAATCAAATTTTTTTTCGATCCTGATTATTTTGATATATGGAAGTCTATATCTATCTCGATTCCTTTATATATGTACAACCAACCGTTATCCAATCAAACTTAATATACTCTGTGAGCTCTGCTCAACTGAGTATAAAAAGCGCTCTTTAGTATTGATAGGAAATTGCATGAATTGGCATGATGTCGCAAATCCCAACCCATCTTTCAGCTGACTATTATTTGCCATCACCGATCAAATTATATTCATTTTTTGCTATTATTAATTTGTATGCTTGGCAATTTATCCCTTGCGGCTCTACACGACTCCTGCTGCAGTAATCATCTTGTATTTGCTAGTGAGTTTCATATGCAATTTCCGCCGCATTTTATAGTATTTTTGTTGTTGTTGTAGTTTTGTTTTCTTGTTGAGTTTGTTTACGAAATAAAAGTGCCGTCATCTGCACTCAAACCTTTTCTTCCAATTCTTTGAACAAAAGTTACCGCATAAACGTGTTGAGTTGATTACTTTAATTATTTCAAGAATGTTTTACTGAATGTAGAGATGTGCTGATTGTGGCTGAATTATGTAGGCAGATTTCGGAAAACATTGCATTAAACTTCTAAGCCAAGCAGAATAAATTGCAGACATTTTACAAGAAAAATATCTGTCTTGAAGATATTTAACGAAACTAAATTACGTTCATAACTTGTGATAATGTATTACGGCCGTTATGGTTTAGAGATAGCGTCCCGGATTAATGCTACAATTAAGCAGTGCTTTAAACAAGCCTTAGTCTAGTCTAGTGCAGTCAACTTATGAGGAAAATGGAAGGTTATGCCCCACAGAAAAAACTTGGCTTTAATCTCCTCGAAGTTTTGTATCGCCAAATTATTCTTAATTAAAATTTATCAAGCAGAATAATTATCTAACAAAACTGAATTGAACTAAAATAAAACGTCATATTTTAACTTATTTAGTTATATGTTTGCACCCAACGTTTTTGAAACGGGAAAAGCTGAGCGCTGTATAAAAACTGTTTGCAATAACACAACTTATATTAATAATAATAAACCCAACGGATTAATACCCTCCAAAGCCCGCCCAACAGACACTAGGGGCGCATCCGCATGACGCACGGATTTTTTTTTGTTTTTGCCGAGTTGTTGATAGGCGGAGGTTTGTTAAGCGTCGAGATCTAAAATGCTCAGCTACAGAATAAAAATCATCAGCTGAGTATTATATACATAACAGTAGAAAGTTATACATATAGTAAATTGTTAAATAAGTTAACGATTTAGCATATAAATATTTTTATTTTTTTTATTTTTATTTTGTTACGAGTTAAGATAGGATAGGACAGTTTTCCTTATAGTAAAAAGTGAATCCGTTATATCAAATGAATTCGAGTGAGTTAAAATCATAACACAAACACCGGAAAGGTTCATTTAATTCGAAATTAATTCTACACTGCCTCAAAAGAAGATGTTTGTAATGTCTTGACGCTCGTGATGGGACATTGAAGTTTACTTCGTTCAAAAGAAAGGGGATAGAAATTAGTCCATTCAGTAGTTTAGCCATAAATAATACGCCTAGCATTTCTCTACGGCTAGCGAGAGTTGGAAGATTGATAAGCCTTAACCGACTAGTATAAGGTGGAAGATTATATGCAGAGTCCCAATAATTCCTTAAAGAAAAAAGTAAAAATTGCTTCTGTATTGACTCAAGCCTATCTGCATGAACTTGATATCGTGGATTCCAGACTACTGATCCATATTCTAGTATCGGTCTAACTAATGTGGTAAAAAGGGCTTTGGTTACATAAGGGTCACTAAATTCTTTAGACCATCTCTTCACGAATGATAGAACACCTCTAGCCTTATTGGCAGTAGTCATAATATGAAGGTTGAAACTAAGTTTAGCATCCATCGTGACTCCCAAGTCAACAAAATAATTACTAATGCAAGACAAAAATTATCAATTACGTAAGAGGCTGCTGGCAAAGATCTCCGAGAGAGGCACATGAACTTACATTTATTGATATTCAGCGGCATTGAATATGCGTTGCACAAAGCAACTAAGCAGTTTAAATCCGCTTGAAGCAATGGACGTTCTTCAATAGACTCATAAGACCTAAAAAGTTTTACATCATCAGCATACGTTAAAATTTTGGAATATTTTATTATGGTACAGATATCATTAATAAATAGCAAGAACAGAATTGGACCGAGATGACTGCCCTGTGGGACGCCAGAGGGAACATTAATGACCTCTGAAAGAGTATTTTTAAAAATTACTTGTTGCGTTCTACCGCAGAGATAAGAAGATATCCACTGAGTGAGACCTGGTTGGAAACCAAGTCGATCCAGCTTGTGGATAAGCAATGAATGGGAAACTTTGTCAAATGCTTTACTGAAATCATTGTAAATAACATCGGTGTGAAGATTTTCTCTAAATCCATTAGAAACATGCGTTGTGAATTCAAATATGTTGGTAATGGTAGATTTGCCTCTACAGAATCCATGTTGAGAGTCTGCAATCAATGCAGAAATGGAAAATGTTAGCTGATTAGTAACAATGGCTTCAAACACCTTGGGATGGCAGACAATTTTGCAATTCCTCGATAATTTTCTACACATGACCTACTGCCGTTTTTGTGGAGGGGTATTAGAAAAGATTCCTTCCAAGCAGAAGGAAAAACTCCATGTTTTAGGGACATGTTGAATAAATCAGTTAGGGGCAGATAAATGTGTTCTGCACATCATTTTTGGGAATTAGATCAGGACCGTATTTATAAGATTCCTTCAAAGAAGTTAAATATGTAAGAACCTCTTCTGGAGATATTGATGGAATATTAATTGCGTTAAGTGAGTCAAGTTGATACGAGTATTCACTAGACAAAGAAATTAATTCAGCGGAATAGTTAGATTTGAAAAATTGTGCAAATTAATTAGCAATAACTTGATCGTCGCTAGAGAAATCATCACGGTATTTCATACCAGAAGGAAAGCCTTTAACCCTACGTTTAGAGTTCACGAAGTTATAGAAAGCTTTCGGATTGCAAGTTATTTTCTTTTTCATGGCACAGAGATAGGTATTGAAACACTTTTTATTTAATTCAAAATATTTATGACGCAATATAGGGTACTTCTAGTAGTCGGAGTGTGACCCCGTCTTCTTGTAAAGCTTGAAGGAGCGCGATTTTTTCTTTTTTAAAGATTTCAGTTCTTTGGTGTACCATATTTGGACTAGTTCAGTGAAAACACGTTTACGCGTAGGTACATGTCTTTCCAGAATAGCGTGAATGACGGCGTTGAAGTCAGAAACGTTTTTGTCAATATCTGCACCGTATTTGGGCCCAACTATTGTAGATAAAATTTGGTTGAGTTTATTAAAATTAGCCTTCGCGAATTCGAATCTAAAACTAGAGTCGTTTTCTGTGATAGTGCAACTCCGAGAACTTTCTTCCAATTCGTAAACTATTTCCAGCGAAGGATGGTAAGGATCCTCAGGTACAGTAAGAGGTTCACCCCTCCTAATAATGGATTTTGATGTATCATCAACAAATACCAGATCAAGTACCCTCCCGTACATGTTTGGAACTATATTTATCTGTCTTAGGCAAAGTTCAGTTATTTCAGCTAAAACGTCGATGCTGGAGAATTTTGAAGAAAACGGTACAATACCATGGTCGGATGTGGTCCATGATACGTGCGGAAGATTAAATCACCCAAGACAATTATCGAGTCAATAGGCTTCAACATTGAACTGATATCTTTCAGTAACGAAATATGGTTCATATACACCGAGGGATCTGAAGATGGTGGGATATAGCAAATGACAATATAGGTAAAACCTATTTCCAGCTGGGTTCTAATGCACTTAAATTCCGTAGCTTCAATAACAGGTAAATTTACCTCAGCGGAAGGTATAGAAGAATGTACCGCGAGCAAAACTCCACCTCCAACTCTGTTCAAGCGGTCATTTCTATATATTTGGTAATCATTGCAAAGAATCTCCGAATTAAGTAATATAAAATGCTTCATTTACTAAAATATCCTGTATAAGGTAATTTTCACTAGCTGAACTACATTGCACGGTACAAAAGTGTTTACCAAAAACTTGTGAAGTTTTTTCTTTTCAGAAATATTGCACTATAATTGGTTATTAGGATTCTTTCACGGCGTGATTTTCATGAGCTGAATTGTATTCAGCAATGTATGTTTGTAGCTGAATCGTGTTCAACTATTAGAGACTATGCATTACATATTCAATATCCTATATAAAGTCTTTTTCACGATCTGAATTGTATTCCAGCATTGCATTGGTAGCTGAATTGTATTCAATAGAGGGATATCACACAATGTTTATCAAAATGTCGAACATAAAGTAATTTTCAAGAGCTGAATTTTAATCAGCAATATATTTTTACATACTTAATTGTTTTCAACTATTAGAGATTACGCACCATTTACTGAAATATTTAAAATGAAGTTATTTTCACGAGGGGAATTGTATGCAGCAGTTATTTCTGAAGGTGAATTGTGGCACTACGGAAATGAAAGTATTTATTTAAATAGCCAACATAAAGTGATTTCATCAACTGAATTGTATTGAGCAATGTACTTTTCATAAAACTAATAGAAAGTGCGCAACATTTACTAAAATACCCAACATAAAGTGACTTTCAATAGCTGAGTTCTTTTCAGCAATGCATTTCTGGAGCTGAATTGCGTTCCACTATTGTAGTTACGATAATTTATTAACCGTGCAACATAAAGTGATTTTCATGAGCTGAATTGTATTCAGCAATGTATTTTGTATTCAACTATTAGAAGTGCGGAACATTTACTAAAATACCTAAGCACAAGCTGAATTATTACTTGCTGAATAGCCCTAAACGCACTC
>JARSSU010042715.1:0-35736 GCA_029619165.1 Eurosta solidaginis
GAAATGAAAACCTAATTTATCTTTTGTGGCCCTAAAAAGCACCTAAATAGCTCCTAATTTTGATATATTTTTTATTTAAAGTAAAATGAAATTTAAGTGTGGGTCTGCTAGCTTGACGTTAACCTAGCAGACCAACACTTTTTTGCGAATATCTCGAAAACCAAATGAGCACCTAAGTTATCTTTTGTGGCCCTAAATAGCACCTAAATGCACTTAATTCTCAAACAACTTAAACTTATTTTTGAGCACTTGGGTCTGCCAGCTTTACGCACGTCCCTTTGAGTGTGTTTCTGCATTGAACAACTTTTTTGCAAAATTCTAAGTAGTTAATATAAAACCGAGTAATTGGGGGACTGTTAATTAAAATGGAACCTTTTAATAGCACCTTGGCATAACTTGACAGCTTTCGAACTGCATTTCCATTCGAATTGAATTACAGAATATGGCCAAGGCCCCTAATAATTCTATTAAATAAAAAAACTGATAAAATAAAAGTAAAATAAAATTAAAGAAAAAAAATTTTTTTTTAAATAAGCTTTTATTATTGGTTAATAAGATTAACTAAAAAGTAAAAATAAGTAAAAAAAAATTTTTAAGTTAAACGGCTTTATTGAAAACAATACTTACATGAAATAATAATAATACTAAAAACTAGAAAATAATTAGGTAGGTCCTAGGTACTAGTCATCACACTCCTCATCAATCTAGGGCGTTGATCAGACCATTAAATAAAAGTGTTGGGCGCGTGAAATTTCTAAAAATGTAAGGCGTAGCATAACGGTTCAGTTGGTCTTTATATGACTATCAATAGAAATTTGACACGTCAAACGCTTTTATTTAATTATGTGATCAACGGGTTCTGAACTATATTCCAAGTTTCAAGCTTGTAGCTTATCGGGAAGTTACTTAAATTTCAATTACAAAATTCGTTCACAACGGCCGGGCATGCGTCAAGTCAAGCTAAATAAAACCGTTTAAAAATAAATGTGACTGAAATATATAAAGAATATAACACTATAAGTTCATTGTAACCTTCAACGATAATTAGGCTTCTTCCTCTGCAACAAAAAAATTCCATATTGTACATAATTATATAGTTTTAACATTAAAACTTTACACCTAAATTATTAAATCTTACAGTTTAAATCAATCACAGTCCCTAATTGTTCTAATAAAAGCGTGTTATTATTTGATGGTATATTTAAGAACATTTAGGACTTCCTTTTCTTGCTATCACAATGTAACACGCTTTTATTAGAACAATTAGGACTGTGATATAAACTGTAAGATTTAATAATTTAGGTGTAAAGTTTTAATGTTAAAAATATATAATTATGTACAATATAGAATTTTTTTTGTCGCAGACGAAGAAGGCTAATTATCGTTAAAGGTTAAAATGAACTTATAAAGTGTTATATTTCTTTACAGTCTATTTATTTTTTACTTTTTAGCTAATTTTATTAACCAATAATAAAAGCTTATTTTTAAAAAAGTTTTTTTTTCTTTAATTATATTTTTTACTTTTTAGTTCATTTTATTAACAAGTAATAAAAGCGTGTTCTTCGAAAAGCTTTTTTCTTAAATTTAATTTAAATATGATTTTTTTTTAATTTTTAGTAGGGTAAAATATTGTTTAAATTAGTTATGTAATCTTTACTTAGTTATTTGTAACGTTTCTCATCCTATCCATTTCTTTTAATGCATCAACATTACAAGGTTTCTTCGAAGTCATCTTTGAACAGTCAAGTTCTTCGATTCTAGTGTTAACTAACTTAAAATTATATTTTATTGTGACTTTGCCTATGTCGCGTTCAGTTTACAACTACTCTTTGCAGATCTCTGCTCTGTTTTAAATTAAATTACAACTTTCACTTAGCTAAAATTCCATCGCCGAAAATCTGTAAAACAAAATCAAGTGCGCAGAAAGGTATGCAACATTTAGCGATAACAGCCTAACTTCTACCTTCGTTGCATACACAAACAAAGCGAAGTTACCTGCGTTCTTGATGACTTAGGCTTTTATTCCAAGGTGAGCACAAATCTTTACTAACTCTGTTATCGATTAATTTATCGAATTCTCGCAAAGTAATATTGCATTGTCATCGGAGTTTTACATGCGTGCAAAATTTCAGCTCAATCGGACACCGCGAAGTGTATCAAATTTAACTTGCAAGATTTGATAACAGACAACAGCCAAGTGAAACTAAATAAAAGCTTATAAAAATAAAAGTATGTACATAGATATTATTAGGTGTAATAATTTTTTCAGCCGATTACCCAATACCCTTGAGACAAACAAAATAATAAAAACTTAAGTCAATAAATTCTTATCTCAAATATGTAGTTTGAGAACAGCAAAGCGAAAACGACTAAAAAGTGCTGTCTTAAGTGTTTCTGATATCCAATATCAATAAAAAAATATTGCAACATCGACACATGCATATGTATCTTTATTTGTATATATGTATATACATATAAGAAATAATCAAACAGCAGAATTATATACCATTGACATAAAAATTTTTGCTTCAGGCTTTCACTTTGACAAATAAGTGCATCATATGTTAAGAATAATTCATATGTTAAGAATAAGTCATATTTGTCACAGTCAACGTTTTCCAGTGATGCGTCCCAGCGAGCTTTTTGCAGCATTACATTATTGATTCGAACGTTAGCAGAAGGTGCATAAATATCAGAAATCCCCAGAATTCGTTACATTATTAATTAATGTAAGTATTGTTTACAATAAAACCGTTTAACTTAAACATTTCTTTTTTGGTTAATTTTTTTATTGTAAACAATACTTACATTAATTAATAATGTAACGAATTCTGGGGATTTCTGATATTTATGCACCTTCTGCTAACGTTCGAATCGCTAAACTGTTGAATAAATCACTCCAATATTCAGTATGCTAACTGCTCTTTATTTAGATTACTTTGGGAGTAGTACTTTATAATTATACCTCACAACCAATAGCGTGTTTGAATCAAAACTGATTAGTTATTACTCAGCTCGCGCTGCTTTTATACTCTCGGTTTCCTCGTTCACCCATTTCTCCTATGCTCTAGTAAATTTCGCGAACAGTTGTATCTCATGCTTGGTTAGTTACCAGCTATATACATGTATATCTGTAGTCCACGCCTCTCCCATAGCCATATGCGTGTGTATGTGTGAGTAACTACTTCGGCTGATGACTACGTATTTGTGTGTGTGAGATATCTCTTCGTCGCCTTCTACATAAGAGTTGGATCTTTATTGATGTTTTGCATTTATTTAGTAGCGGCTTAGTGATGCTAATATTCGCCACAATAATAATACTAAAAGCTAGAAAATAATTAGGTAGGTCTTAGGTACTAGTCATTACACCCCTAATCAATCTAGGGCGTTGATCAGAAAAATAAATAAAAGCGTTGGACGCGTGCAATTTCTAAAAACGTGAGGCGTAGCATAACCTAATTAAGGTTCAGTTGGTCTTACTTATGCATATATGAAAATATCATTTATAAAGATATGAGCTGTTGACTATCAAAAGAAATTTGATGCGGCCCACGCTTTTATTTATTTGTCTGATCAACGCCCTATGAGCAGTGTGATGACTAGTACCTAGGACCCTACCTAATTATTTTCTAACTTTTAGTATTATTAGTACTTAATGCAAGCATTGTTTTCAATAACAACGTTTAACTAAAAATTTTTTATTTAGATTATATAATGCTGCAAAAAGCTCGCTGGGACGCATCACTTAAAAACTTTAACTGTGCCAAATAAGTCAAATCTGTTTTGACGCTTCCATTGGATCTTAAAACTGGGAGCATAATCATAGCCAGGGGTTACAAAGCTCGGCCCACATCTTCAGCAATCAAATGTATTTTAAGATGACATGGATCCATGAGTGATGCAAACCAGATCCGTCTGTTGCATGTTTCCAACTGTGTGATAGTACTTGCTATGTCTAAACTGTTTAAACAGACTAAAAGCTCTTAGAAGAGTATAAGTTTAACAACGAATTCACAGCAAGCACTGCCAAATGACCGCAAGCGTTAATTTTCCAGAAGAACTTGTTACGTGGCGTACTGGTTGGGTGGTGAGGAGCGGGGGCAAACAGGTATGCTTTCATCCCGGGCTAGCTCGTCGTTGAGGACGGTTGTCAAATACCTCGCCTAAGGCGACGACCTAGCCTGAGATGCAAGCATACCTGTTGCCGCCGCTCATCACCGCCGAACCAGGTCAGCCACGTAATTCCCAGCTAGTATTTTCCTAGGACACCAATTCTTCAATTAAAGGGTAGTTTTTGCTCTTAAATTTTTTTTTAAAGTTCAGTTTTAAATAAGTTGTAGCCGTGATATGGTGGTAGCGTGCTCCGCCTCCCACACCGAGGGTCCTGGGCTCAACTTCTGGGCAAAGTAGCATCAAAAATGTAGAAATAAGTATTTTCGTTTAGAAATAAAAATTCCTAATCGGGGTCGCCTCTCGGAAGTGTTTTGGCGAACACTCCGAGTGTATTTCTGCCATGAAAAGCTTCTCAGTGAAAATTCATCTGCTTTGCAAATACCGTTCGGAGTCGGCATAAAACATGTAAGAGAAGCTCGGCTTAAAATCTCTTCAGAGGTTATCGCGTCTTGCATTTCTATTCATTTAAATACGTTGACAGTTTCCAACTAACCGATCATTTAATGAACAAATTTGGAAACCTGAAACCGAAAGCAAACCGCATATAACCGCTTAACCGTCTAAACGGGTTTGAATGTCCAACAGAGCACCTCAGTCGCTTAATTGCTGCCTACCAGGCGCCAATTGGAAACCCTTAGGGAACTCAAATAGCTTTTCACCTAGTACTTCCAACGAAGTTAGGGCCCCTCTTCTGCTCCTTCCATAGCCGGCTGCCGACAAGAATACCTTCTGGAGCCACCGAATGCTACTAGAGCTCGCTCATTTCATACTGTTGTTGTTTTATCAACGATAAAGACACTGACCGAATATTTTTGGAAGTGTTATCGATGTTGATGGTCCTTTGCCGGATATAGATCCGGTACCTTCCGGTAACAAGCACCATTAAGATACTAGCCTGGCCATCTCGGGAACCAGTAATATGACTACTTTAAAACCTTCTAGTCCAAAACCTTTGGGAAATCTTATCGCTACAAAAAGTAGAAAAAGAAGACGTTAACGTACACGAAGTTGATGGGATCTAAGTTTGCCTTGGGAGAAGTTACGTTTAAATTGACACATCTGCATTTATTTTTGATCCACGCCCTTGTATTAAAACTCGATTTTTAAAAACATTCACATAAGACGTTTTTAAAACAATTTTGTGATAAATCGTTTTAAATCGCTTGCTGAATTAGGGAGCTTTTCAGTCTTCACTGAGCAATTGCCGAATTATTCGAAACTAGCGGTTGTTCTTAAGAGTTGTGTGTCCTAACGCATACGATTTCGATCTTTTATTATTGTATATACAATTCACACATTGTTCTCATGTTTGCATAAAAGAACTTGCTTTCATTATTTATAATCAGCGCAGATGTTGAGAAAAACGAGATAACAAATTTGTCTGTGGTCAAGTGTAACGTTTTGTAAAATATCTATTTTTTGTTGCATTCATGTTACACCCTTGACTTAATTATGGAATTCAGAGTTTGTGGGTTGTGAAGAATCCACTGTTCGCAAGCATTGGCCCAACAAAAGGGGCATATCACTACACTAACTACTCTAAGTCGATTATTATTCATTTTAATTCTTGTATTCAAATGCTGGACACGCATTAGCAAACTATTAATCGAATAGGGTCTACTTAAACTTTGTCGGTTATAATTATGTATTCACAAGTGTTAGTCATATTGTACTTGTTCGGGCAGCACAGATCAGTACAGTATTAGAGATGATACGACTTAATACTGAATGATCCCGATTTAACATAATCATAATAATTTCAATGTCAGTAGTATATCAACGCAAATTGTCAGGGACTGTGACCTTGCTTTCCGCATATATAGAGACGGGGTTTCCTAAAATCAATACAAACAATTCATAACGCTTAGCAGCACAACCTTTAATTCTGTAAGGCAAACGGCAAGTATCGGCTTACATCGAAAAAAGAGCAAAGTGGAGAAGGAAATCAGCATAACTTGGGCTTTCCGAGTTTAAGGATATTGTCACGAATTTTTGGGGATTCCGAATATTTTGCACATTCTTCTAACAGTTCGAATCGCTGAACTGTGGAATAAATAAATCCAATACTCAGTATTGCAAAATGGTCTCAATTTAAACTACTTTGGGAGTAGTACTTCACAATAACAATTATACTTCACTAATAGCCTGTTTAAATAAAACTGATTATTATTCCTCAGCTTGCGCTGCTTTTATACTCTCTGTTGCTTCGTCTCATATTTCTCCTAAGGTCTAGAAGTTTCACAAACTTGCCTGTGTGTGGCTGCTTGCGGTTTTTGTTGTTTTGATTATTTACTAACAGCATAGTGATGCTAACATTCGCCACAATATTTTAAGTATACTTTCTTTGAAGAAAATCGAGATTACTGTAGGCTCAGAATGGTTTGTAAACGATACGTTAGAATCGAAACAACAACAATAAGTTCAAATTATTCATTAACTGAAACCAACTGACCAGCGGAGATATCGTAGAAAGCATTATAACGGCTAGTGGATTTCAAGCATGACATACAAAGCTTATTTTAACATTAAGATAGAAATGTGTTAGCACGACGCCAAGTAACCAGATTACAAAAGGAATGAATTTAATGAAGCATTTGTTCTTAGAAAGAGCATAGTATCATCAGGGCGCCGGAGTTCCCGCAAAAAAAAAGTTGAACTGGTGAAAACCGACCACTACGAGAACACATTCTTTTGATGAAGAAAAATTGCCACTCTGCATCCAAGAGTTGAACGAGTAGTGGATTCGATTACCTTCTAGGAGCAGTTGTCATTGTTTTCTTGAATGCTTCGGCTTTCTGTTTTCATCACTGGGTTCGTTTTCTAAATAATGCAAATTCGAAAGCATTTGGTAACTCAGAGCCAAAATGTGTATCTAAAAAAGTGTAAGAAAGTAATATATATATCCTACTACTATCTTGGAATAGTCCCGAAGCAGTCTTCAAATGATCCTGAAAACAAACCCGAAATGGTCTAAAACTGCCCCAAATTATCCTGAAAGTAAATTATCCTGGAATACTACAAATTAATAGCGAAAGAGACTTCAAGTAGATCCCGAAAAAATTCGGCAATTATACGAAAATAGTTCTGGTATGATTGAAATGATCCCTAAAAAATCTCATAATGGTTCCCAAATTATCTCGAAACGGTCTCGGGTCTTGAAGCCCACCGGCTGACTGGACCTTATCAGTGCGGCTTCAGACCTGGTAAATCTACCATCGACCAGATTTTCACATGCGCCAATCTTGGAAAAAACCCGTGAAAAGAGAATCGACACACATCACCTCTTCGTCGACTTTAAAGCCGCCTTCGACAGCACGAAAAGGAGCTGCCTATATGCAGCAGGGGGAAAGAAAATACTAGGCAGATAGCTATGTAAATCTTGTTCAGAAACAAGTTGGAGATTATCCATAGGCCTATGAATGGAAAACAAAGTGAAAGCAAACTAAAAGTAAGAAAGACATTTGCAAACAGAAAAGGGCTGATAGTGGCCCAGGAGCCGATTTAAATTATGCCGACGTACAGAGCATTGAAAAGTCGGCAAACCAAACCACAACCCGTTTATATGAATTCATTCTTACATAGTACATAAACCCATGGCAACAAAAGTGAAAATAGCCATGTACATATTTACTGAAAATTGCCTCTACTTGTCACATTGCCTACGCCAAGGCATCCAGCTTGTAAGAGTGCTTTATTGGTCATAATAATTTAACACTAAATACACTTGTAGTTATGAATGTACAGTTAGTAGAAAACAGTTTGCGTACACTTTTGAGCTGAAAGCAACTGCGCTTCCCAAGGTAGTCGGTTCTATGTACCGGAGCGACTCGGGATTTTTCCCGACCAAGGACTGTCATTTCAGTGTAACCCCATTTAATTTGTTGCGTCCCTCCCACAAATTGTCATCCTCCCAGCAGCTCCTTGCAGCGGGACTGCTCCATATTCTCTTGCTCCGGGAAGGTATCGAATCCAATCCGGGTCCGTCTCCTGACCCCGGTCCTGAGAAATGGTTTTGCTGCATCTGCCGGAAAAGAATCTTTTTAGGACGGTCATACTCTGTTCAGTGTGTCTCGTGTAAGGGATGGTTGCATCGGACAGGTTGTTCTGGGCTTGATCCCAAAACCCGACGTCCACGTAACTTTTATAAATCTTTTGTGGCTCCTTGCTGTTCACGTCCAAGGGCGTCCCGTAGTCTACGCCTTAGCGCCCCCCACTACCTTCCAGCAGCCCAGCTGCTCAGCAAGCCACAACTAGTACCCGCTGCTGCTCGCGCCCCGCGGCGCCAACAACTCAAACAGCTGCTACCACTCATAACTACTATCTTCGTAGTAGAGTCGGTAGCAATGCTGAGCATCAGCCCCTGCCCCCGTCTTCTCCCCCCTCTTTTCCGGCAGCAATCGTGTAGGTCAGGGAAACAGACTCTTAGTCCCTAACCCCGTTTGCACCGTTTGCCAGCACAGAATATATATGTTTGCGACATCCGCCCAATGCAGCTCCTGCCTTGGGCGGTGCCACTTTCCTAGATGTTCTGGTCTCCGCGACGGCAACCCCCCGACGGGTTTCATTGCGCCATGTTGCCAGGTCGCAAACCCCAATCTACCGGGTACCCCAATGCTTGCCCAAGGACGCCCAGTCCCAGGGCCACAACAGCAGTTGCGTCCTGGCCTTCCTCAACCCAGGCGTAGTCACCCGTCACTTACTCCCAGAGTGGCGACGTCTCCCCCTATGCACTTCAGAATTCTGCAGTTAAACTGTAATGGACTAACTGGGAAGATCACGGAGATAGTCGATTTCATGAAGCGGCACAACATCCGCATTGCTGCGATTCAAGAGACTAAACTCACAGCAAGATCTGCACTGCAAACCTGTTCTGGGTATAATGTCCACAGAAAAGATCGCATGAGCGGAAATGGAGGCGGCCTCGCGTTTATCATACACCACTCTGTGCAATATCATATATTTGATCCTGGCATCGACCGCAGGGACAATGTCTTAGAACGTCAAGGCCTATCTGTCCGGTCAGGCGATGCAAACCTAGAAATCATCAACATCTACATCCCTCCTGCCACCTGTTGCCCCAGTGGATACCGCCCTAATATTAGCGCCTTACTCACTGGCAACAATCGCATTATCTTAGGCGACTTTAATGCCCATCACGATCTATGGCATTCAAACTTGCGGGCGGACAGTAGGGGTGAGATGTTGGCGGATCAAATAGAAGAAACGACGTTCTGCACAATAAACGGAGACGCCCCCACACGTATGGTAGGAAGCTGTCACAGTTCGCCGGATATCTCAATCGTGAGCGCAGAACTCGTAAACTGCGTCAACTGGCAGCCGATGGTAACATTGGCATCCGACCACCTGCCTATACTTATTTCGTTCGAGCGTACCGCCGACTTCATCGTTACAGAAAAACGCACTTTCATAAACTTTAAAAAAGGAAAGTGGGACGAATACAAATCTTTTACAGACAACCTCTTTGCTGCCCTCCCTATCCCGACTGATGCCCGCCAAGGGGAGCGTGCTTTCCGCAAGGTCATTGAATCCGCCTCGGCACGTTTCATTCCCGCCGGGAGAATTCCCGAAATTCGGCCCCACTTCCCGGCGGAGGCCGCAAATTTAGCGAGAGAACGTGACCTTATAAGACAGCTCGACCCAGGCGACCCCCAAATAAGGGATATAAACCAACGCATCAGATTGCTTGTGGATGAACACAAGCGGGCGAAATGGGAGGAGCACCTAAGAGGTTGTAACCTCTCTGCCGGTGTGGGTAAACTTTGGTCCACCGTAAAGTCCCTATCGAATCCGTCTAAGCACAATGACAAAGTTTCCATCGCCTTCGGCGATAAAGTGCTGTCGGATTCGAAAAAATGCGCGAGCGCTTTCTGCCGTCAATATGTAATGCATTCTACGGTCGACAAAGATAGACGGAGGGCCAACAGACACGCACATAAACATAAATTCAGCGCGTCACCAATTACCATCACCGCCAGAGAGGTTGAAGATGCCATTGGTCACGCTAAACCATCCAAAGCAGTGGGCCCAGACGGCATAGCCATGCCGATGCTTAAAAGCCTAGGGAAAGAGGGTTTCAAATACTTAGCACATGTCTTCAACCTGTCTCTTTCCACCTTTGTCATACCCGAAAAATGGAAAATGGCCAAGGTGGTCCCGCTACTAAAGCCTGGGAAACCAGCTAACATAGGAGAGTCGTATCGTCCGATATCTCTCCTATCGCCAGTAGCAAAGACGCTTGAAGCCATTTTGCTCCCCTACTTCCAAGCAAATTTGCAGCTAGCCTGTCATCAGCATGGCTTCAGAAAACTCCATAGCACCACCACCGCGCTAAATGCCATCAGCACCCAGATAAATTGCGGTTTAAATCAAAACCCCCACCATAGAACAGTACTCGTAGCGCTAGACCTATCAAAAGCTTTTGATACGGTCAACCATGGCACGTTACTGCAAGACCTGGAAGGGTCTACCCTTCCCCCATGTCTTAAAAGGTGGACCGCAAATTATCTGGGTGGTCGGCAGGCATCGGTGCAATTTAGAAACGAAACATCAAAACCAAGAAGAATTAAACAAGGGGTGCCACAGGGTGGTGTCCTATCCCCACTTTTGTTTAATTTCTACATATCTAAGCTACCTTCACCACCAGAAGGAGTCACTATCGTTTCATACGCCGATGACTGCACAATAATGGCCACAGGCCCAGGCCCACAGATCGATGAGCTCTGCAACAGAATAAACGGCTACCTCCCTGATCTCTCCAGTTTTTTCGCCTCGCGAAACCTGGCATTATCACCGACTAAATCTTCCGCGACCTTATTTACAACATGGACGTCCCAAATGTCGACCATTTTGAACATCCACGTCGATGGCACTACGCTACCGACTGTCCTACACCCCAAAATCTTGGGTGTGACGTTTGATCAGGATCTACATTTTGGTGAGCACGCAGCCGCAATTGTTCCGAAAATCCAGAGCCGTAATAAAATCCTCAAATCCCTTGCTGGCAGTACCTGGGGAAAAGATAAAGAAACGCTCATTACTACATACAAAGCAATTGGCCAGCCGTTTACGTGCTACGCGTCACCCATATGGTCGCCAAGCCTAAAAATTACCCACTGGAAGAAGCTACAGGCCTGCCAAAATACTGCTCTCAGAATCGCCACGGGCTGTCTTCTTATGTCCCCAGAACACCATCTACATAATGAGGCGAGAATACTCCCCATCAGGGAGAGAAATGAGATGCTAACCAAACAGTTCCTGTTGAATACCCAGAAACCTGGGCATCCAAACAGACATCTGATTGATGAGCCAACACCGCCTAGGGGCTTAAGGAGTCATCTCCGTAAGCATTTTGAGGAAATACGGCACCTGAGAACCCAGCCGTATGAAGCAAAAAAACACAAGCAGGTCCTTGGTGAACTCCACAAACAGGCGTCGGACCTTTATGTCAGGAATTGCCCGGTGAATCCAGTACTCAAAGAAAAGTACCCAAAACTTGTGGAAGAGGAACGCATACTCCCCAGGGAAACGCGTGTCACTCTTGCTCAACTTCGTTCTGGATACTGTAACAGGTTAAACTCTTACCTATCCAGAATCAACCCCGACATACAAAATGTATGCCCCGCTTGCAATGTGTCCCCACATGACACCAACCATCTCTTTAATTGTAATGTGGAACCAACGCCTCTAACACCCCTTTCATTATGGTCCACCCCTGTTGAAACAGCAAGTTTCCTTGGACTCCCGTTAGAGGATATTGATGACAATTTGTGATCGGTCGCGGCTGTTAGGTGGGGCGAAGCACTGCTACAACGACAACAACAACAACAGCTGAAAGCAACTGAGCTCACAGTGTGGGGGAATACAGCTAATTACTCTATGTGTAACTCGTTAATCCTCTATTATGTATGTAAATGGTAAACTTGATATCACGGCGGAACCATACAAGCAGCAGCGCGAAATACATAGAAAAAAAAACATACACATTCCGTGTATTTTGTTTTTGTAATTCTATGGTTTTATTTCAATATCCAATCAACTGATTTTCGGGTCCCATCGCAGTCAGACACCAACAGAAAGGCTCAGGGAGTGTACGTAAACAAAATGGGGACAGCAGAAACTAAGAATTAGAAGAACATGGAATAGATAGGGAGAGTAAGATGAAAGGGAAAAGGTTGCCACCTAACCGAAGGTGGTAAATGTCGATTCTCTTATTAATGTCGCTCCTTTATCGTCGCATAATCGCAGATAAACGGCATGTGGAGGAAATTCTCTCTTTAATGCGCATTGTGGAAAGGCGCTTCTTCACATGCTTGAGCGATGGAACTTAGTGATACTTGTCGTTAATTGAAATTGACGTTGATGCAGAATTAGGAGATTAATAGTGATATCATCATCGAAAAGCAAAATTATAACTAACAAGTAAGGAAGTCTAAGTTCTAACATTACATTAAGTTCTAACATTACATACCCAGCTGTACACTTTAAATGCTGTTATCGTTTGTTTTGTGTGCTTAATAGTATTACAAGGCTGCGCAATAATACATATACATATGGTTCTATCCTGAAACAATTTTTCTTCGAGTTATGGCTCCCGAAACATAGAAAATTGCTTAGTCATAAGAGGCGGTGCCACGCCCATTTTTTTAAATTTGAAGTTTTTCCTATTTATTGTTATAAATCCACTTGAAAAATTAAATACCATATCTTTTTTGCAAAGATATAGCTATTTTATTCGTCCACGACCCTTTTAAAAATCTTTTATATAAAAGTGGGCGTTAATTTTTCTTCAAAGCATTCCTTATAGTAAAGGCAACCTCTCTGCCGAATTTTATTATAATAGGTTTAACCATTTTTGATTTATGATTAATAATATTTGTAAAATTGATTTTATCACAAGTGGAAGGTATCGCGCCCATTAAAAATTTTTTTTTCAAATTTTTATCAAGAGTCTCAATATCAGTCCAGTCGTCAAAATCAACATTCTAGGTGTATTACTTACTAAATAATCAGGTTTTTTGTGTTTTGAAAAATGTTATATATATAAAAAGTGGGCGTGATTATCATCCGATTTCTCTCATTTTCAATACCAATCTATTCTGGGTCCAGATAAGCTCTTTGGTGAAGATATCTCAATATTTACTCAAATTATCGTGTTAACGGACACGGATGGACGGACATGGCTCAATCAAATTTTTTTTCGATACTGATGATTTTGATATATGGAAGTATATATCTATCTCGATTTCTTTATACCTGTACAACAAACGTTATCCAATCAAAGTTATAATACCCTGTGTACAAGTACAGCTGGGTATAAAAAAACCTGTGTACGCACTAAATATACACAAAATAGTAAAGGGAATTATTAGCAATTTTCAAAGTGATATCAAGACTAATTTTGCTGCTACTTTTAAATTCAACACCATAATTATTTAAATAAACCTTTTTATTTGGGAATAAAATTTACACTATTTTGGTTTTCACAACGAACAACGCCACAAAGTGCAGTTTTGACACCAACAATTTTTTGTGTGTGCTCGTATGGCTCGATGTGTAAACATACAGGCTCTCGTCTAGAAAACTAAAGTTTTTAAATTATCGAGAGCTCCCCCAGGGGCGGAAGTTAAACAACAACGTTACCAGAAACAAATACCGGGTAGCAACTAATTTATCGACGTGTTATCGGTATGTTATCGCTGAGTGAGATGCTTTTTATTGGTTTCTTATCGGCTAGTTATCGATGAGCTACGAACATGTCATCGATTTTTATTGAGCCGTCGGTAGCAAATCGATAAAAAGTTGGTAATACTCTGATAACTTTTTGATAACACGGCGGCAACGATAACAAATTTCTCCGATAAATTTTGCATAACAAATCGATAACTTGATAGCTTTTCGATAAATAATCCATACATTTTCGATAATAAATCAATGCATTTTTAAAAATAAATCGATAACGGACCTTTAAGAAATTAAATATAATCCGATAACCTATCGATAACCGATGACTCATTTTATCGATGGCTCATTTATAACACTTCGGCAAAAAATCTATACCTCGTCTATCAAATTGATAATACGGTCAGTGACTTGACTTCCATTTTTTCCTTTATCTCCCCCTTATTTTCTTTTCTGTTTTCCCTTCCTTTCCTCTCTGTTCCTTTCTTTTCCTTTTCTTACCCTGCCTTGGCCTCGCAGCCGTGACGGTAACCATAAACACTGTTATTAACATCCACATTAACATCGACATTGTTTCTATTGTGTTGTTTTTCTTTCTCCTCTTCTTCTGTTCTATTTTACTTACATTTACTCCCTTCCTTTTGGCAGGGCCGGATTAACCCTCAACGGGGCCCTAGGCAACCGTCAATTTGGGGGCCCCATTTTTTCACGTCCGTTACCTTCTTTTTTCGATTAAAAAATACAAACTTATATCTTTCAATAATATCAATAAAATTAATATATACATTTAAACATGTGGTTTTCTACATTTGTTTTCGGCAAATTCATCAATTATATCATCAATATTGATTTTGTTAAATAAATCTGACTCAATGCAAAGTATACCTAACATCTCGAGTCGCTCTTGTCGCGTTGTAGCTCTTTCAACAGCTTTGATTCTTTTTAATTGAGAGAAGCATCATTCGGCAGAACAATTTGAGATCATTATTGTTAAAAAAATCCAAAGAACTATTTCTGTGTAAGGAAATACATCGGCTAATTGATCTTCCATTAGAATCTTATACAAATGACTGAGTTTTTTGTGCATCAGTGTATCTGGAGTTCTCGTAACTTTGGAATTTTCATTTCAATGAAAAATTCTTCCAAATCTATATGTAGAATAAAAACGAACTAAGTTATTTATAACTTCGTGGAGGTCTCCATCGCTTAGAGAAAAGTTGATGAGAAATGCAAATCTCTATGAAACTTCCATATACACTTTCGTACGTCGTTTGATTTCACTGTGAAGATTGTCGATGATTTCGAGGAAACTCCTAAAATCATCGCGAGGCGAAAATTCTACTTCTGGACTTCTGGAGCATTTCCGTCATTAGGTGGGTTTTTTCTACGAGGAGTACGTTTTACGATTTCTGTATAACCTACACCAGGTAATAATTGTTTTGTTTTTTCCTCGAAATCATTGAACTTTTCACGGAATGAAACTAAACTCTCTTCTAACGATCCGTACAAAAAAGCACACGTTTGCAAATCTGCTTTTTCACTTTGCAATGACTTACTGAACGCATAGCAGTCAAAATAGAGTTGAAGGCTTCTACACCTCTGTTCCAAAAAGAACCTAAATTTTTCAAAATAAAAACAACCAGTGTACATTTTGAGATAGTTCTTTTTTATTATTCAATATACTCTGCTTTCACTTCGATACACTTCTTTGCACACTAATACAATATGTCAAATGAGTAGGAAATGTCCTTTTTAAAGAACCTTGTCTAGTTCGTCGGTCGTCGCCTTTTGAATGCGGTCAATTGAGTTTTATTTATTTGAGTAAAAATTACTTTAAGTTCTGATTATACATATTTTTCTTTCTCTCTATAGAATTTTATGTTGTAAGAAAATTGTAGAAGTCTTTTTCATTTTTCGTGCGCCCCCTAAAATCGGGGGCCGGGCAACTGCCTATTCTGCCTACTTCATAATCCGGCCCTGCCTTTTGGTGTTTCACTTTCTCCTTTATATGTATTATCGATTTGGTGTTCTGCACTCGTTAAATTCCACTAACTGATTTGTTGTCTGATTTCGTTCATTTCAACTTTACCACACGCATTGTTCCCACATTACGCTACAGTGTAGCGACTACACTTACGCTTAAGCTTATGACTTGTAGGCGTACTTTTTGTACTAACTGTATGTATTTATGGTGCGGTCGAATCATTTTGTCGCAAGACCACTTTTATTTGCTGACTACTAAGTAGTTGAGTTGTTGGTTGGTCGGCTGTTTTGACACTGGCTAATTGTACGCTAAGTATGGCATTTCATACGTGACATGTAATTAAATAATAATAGTAAGGTTGGAATTTAATAAAGACGCTCTTTTTCTTCTATCAAAACTGGCACACATTGTGTGGACACGAATTGACACTCATTCATAATGTAAACAATGTCAGTAGACTATTTTATGATGGGATTTGAGTGAGTAATGTGGTTGTTGATTGTTTTGAACTCTGCTGAATTTAGTATTAAGCGAATTTAAAAATAAATACGAATTCATAACTTTGATCTTGTTCTGTAAAGCTAATAAAGCTAGACTATTAGGAGGTTCAATGTGCTCGTTGTTGTTGTAGCTTTGCTGCCCTCCCTGTCCCGACTGATGCCCGTCATGGCCAGGGTGGTACCGTTACTAAAGCCTGGGAAAACAGCTAACGTAGCAGAATCTTATCGTCCGATATCTTTCCTATCGCCAGTAGCCAAGGCACTGGAAGGCATTCTGCTTCCCAATTTCACTGTAAACTTACGTCTTGCCAATCATCAGCATGGCTTTAGAAAACTACATAGCACTACCAGCGCGCTAAACGCCATCAACACGCATATAAATTTCCGATTGAATCAAAAACCCCATCACAAAACAGGACTCGTAGCTCTAGACCTATTAAAAGCGTTTGATACCGTCAACCACGCACTTTACTGCAAGACTTGGAAGGGTTCCTCCCTTCTACAGCTATCTCGTTCGTCTTTCTTTTTTCGGCTCGCGAAACTGACATTGTCACCGACGAGATCATCGGCGACCTTATTTATAACATGGACACGGCAAATGTCGACCATATTGGAAAACCACGTCGTTGTCATGACGCTACTGTCTTACAACCAAAAAACTGGGTGTGACGTTCGACCAAGATCTAAATTTGGCGAGCATGCAACCGCAATTGTATCTAAAATCCAGAGCCGTAATAAAATTATCAAATCTCTCGCCGGCAGCATTTGGGGTAAAGACGCGCTCATTACCACTTACAAGGCAATTGGCCGTCCGATTGCATGCTATGCGTCCCCGATATGGTAGCCAAGCCTAAAAGTTACACACTGGAAGAAAATACAGGCCTGCCAAATACTGCCCTCAGAACCTCTATGGGTTGTCTTCTTATGTTCCTAGAACACCACTTACACAATGAGGCGAGAGTACTCTCCATTAGGGAGAGAAATGAAATGCTGAACAAACACGTTTCTGTTGAATACCCATAAAGGTGGGCATACCAACAAACATCTAATTGAAGAGGTCACACCTCTCAGGGGCTTAAGAAATCATCTCTGTAAACATTATAAGCAACCACACACGGCACTTGAGAACACAGCCGTATGAAGAAAAAAACAGAAACAGGTCCTCAGTGATATCCACAAAAAGGCATCGGTCCTCTATGCCAGGAATTGCCTGACGAAACCCAGTTCTTAAAGAAAAATACCCAGAACTCTCCCTAGGAAGACGCTCGTCGCAGTAGCTCCACTGCGATCTGGATACTGTAACAGGTTAAACTCTTACCTATCCAGAATCAACCACGACATATGTACATAATGTATATCCAGCTTGCAATGTGTCCCCACATGCCAACAACCATCTTTTTAATTGCAGAGTGGAACCAACCTCTCCTCTCACTCTCGTCCACACCTCTTGAAACTGCAAGTTTCCTTGGACTCCCGGTAGAGGATATTCAATTGTTCCCGATATGGTCGAGTTTGCAACTTAATAGCGCTTGTAACGGCACGTACCGGATCTATATAAACAGCAAAGAACCATCAACATCGATAACACTCCCTAAACCTTCGGGGAGTGTCATTATCGCTACAACAATAACAACAACAGTTAAGTTAAACTGTAGTCTAAACCTGCCCTGTAAAGCAAGATTTTTTCACTTTGGTGAGAAGATTGTGGTATATCATGTATTTGGGCGAGGTGTTTGCGACATAGACACCGCGACTGGTATTGAAACTCAATGGTTGATCTACGCATATGACTCCCTTCACCTTCCACTACCAACCTCCCGCTTTCCTTCCAGTAAAGTCACACTGTTAACTAAATCATCTTTTGGAGGACATATAAGCAAAGTATGGTTGTTCTTGGGTTACCAGCAAGGTGTGCAATGGATAGGCGGCTGGTAATATTCTTTCGTGAATGCATGTCTGTCGTAAGAGGCGACTTAAATGCACAGATACACAGACTCGAGCGGTACAAAAAAACACTTCCGCTGTAATCCCGGTAGTTACTAATACCCCTTAACCGTGTGAAGTGTGTTTGCGGTTATATCAACTATAAACCGATGGTTCGAGGGGTAGTGCAATATTCCGCGATGTGCGAGTAAAGAGTAAAGAGGCGTATAAAGCCCACAGACCGATAAATTTTAACTTGACCATATGAAATTCTTACCGAGATTTTCATAATCGTGCTAATTTACGGAAAATACCGGATCAATCTCTGTCCAAGGAGCACCATCATCCATAATCCTTTAATAATATACGCTGTTGACCAAACACCTTATCGGTAAGATCACATCCAGTAAGCTCTAAATATAGAGTTTCTGACAACCTTTTTTTCGTTCACTCAAACTTAGAATAAAAATTATCTTACTTACTTAATTGGCAGTTAACCGTTTAAACGGTTATGGCTGCCCAACAAGGCGCGCCAGTCGCTTCTTCGCTCTGCCAACTGGCGCCAATCGGTCACACACAGGCAGTTTAAATCGTTTTTCACATGGCCCTTTCAACGGAGTGGGGGCCGCCCTCTTCCCTGCTTCTATAGGCGGGTTCCGATAAAAATACTTTCTTAGTCGGAGCGTCATCTTTCATTCGCATAACATGGCCTATCCAGCGCAGCCGCTGCGTTTTAATTCATTTTAATTCGCTTGATGTCTGCGTAAATCTCGCACAGCTCATCGTTAAATCTTCGGTACTCGGCCTCGCCAACGCATAAAGGTCCATAAATCTTTCGAAGAACATTTCTCTCGAACACTCCCAGAGCCGCTTCATCTGATGTTGGCATGATCCATGCTTCTGCACCATATAGCAGAACGGGTACGATTAGTGACTTGTAGAGCATTATTTCCCATTGCTTACCTAGCCCAAAGTAGCATTTATTGGCAAGATAGATTACTCGCTGGATTTCAGAGCTGATGTTGTTGTTAGTGTTAATGCTGATTGCCAAATAAACGAAGTCTTTTACTATTTCGAAATTATGGCTGCCAACAGTAGCGTGGTTGCCAAAGCGCGTATGCGCTGACTCTTTGCTCGATGACAACAGTTTTGTTCCTATTCACCATCAAACCCAAATAAAAACAAGTAAGGAAGGCTAAGTTCGGGTGTAACCGAACATAACATACTCAGTTGAGAGCTATGGAGACAAAATAAGGAAAATCAATCTGGGGTAACCCTGGAATGTGGTTGTATAACATGTGTATCAAATGAAAGGTATTAAAGAGTATTTTAAGAGAGAATAGGCCATAGTTCTATGGATGAACGCCATTTAGGGATATCGCCATAAAGGTAGACCAGGGCTGACTCTAGAATTTGTTTGTACGATATGGGTATCAAATGAAAGGTGTTACTGAGCATTTTAAGAGGGAGTGGGCCTTAGGTCTATCGGTGGACGCCTTTTCGAGATGTCCCCATTAAGGTGGACCAGGGGTGATTCTATAATGTGTTTGTACGATATGGGTATCAAATGAAAGCTGTTAATGAGTATTTTGAAAAGGAGTGATCCTTAGTTCCATAGGTGGACGCCGTTTCGAGATATCGCCATAAAGGTGGACCAGGGGTGTCTCTAGAATGTGTTTGTACGATATGGGAATCAAATGAAAGGTGTTACTGAGCATTTTAAGAGGGAGTGGGCATTAGGTCTATAGGTGGACGCCTTTTCGAGATATCGCCATTAGGGTGGGCCAGGGGTGACTCTAGAATGTTTGTACGGTATGGGTATCAAACGAAAGGTGTTACTGAGCATTTTAAGAGGGAGTGGGCATGAGGTCTATAGGTGGACGCCTTTTCGAGATATCGTCATTAGGGTGGGCCAGGGGTGACTCTAGAATGTGTTTGTACGATATGTGCATCAAACGAAAGGTGTTACTGAGCATTTTAAGAGGGAGTGGGCATTAGGTCTATAGGTGGACGCCCTTTCGAGATATCGCCATTAGGGTGGGCCAGGGGTGACTCTAGAATGTTTGTACGATATGGGTATCAAACGAAAGGTGTTACTGAGCATTTTAAGAGGGAGTGGGCATTAGGTCTATAGGTGGACGCCTTTTCGAGATATCGCCATTAGGGTGGGCCAGGGGTGACTCTAGAATGTGTTTGTACGATATGGGTATCAAATGAAAGGTGGTAAGGAGTATTTTAAAAGGGAGTAATCCTTAGTTCTATAGGTGGACGCCTTTTCGAGATATCGCCATAAAGGTGGACCAAGGGTGACTCTAGAATGTTTGTACGATATGGGTATCAAACGAAAGGTGTTACTGAGCATTTTAAGAGGGAGTGGGCATTAGGTCTATAGGTGGACGCCTTTTCGAGATATCGCCATTAGGGTGGGCCAGGGTGACTCTAGAATGTGTTTGTACGATATGGGTATCAAATGAAAGGTGGTAATGAGTATTTTAAAAGGGAGTAATCCTTAGTTCTATAGGTGGACGCCTTTTCGAGATATCGCCATAAAGCTGGACCAAGGGTGACTCTAGAATGTTTGTACGGTATGGGTATCAAACGAAAGGTGTTACTGAGCATTTTAAGAGGGAGTGGGCATTAGGTCTATAGGTGGACGCCTTTTCGAGATATCGCCATTAGGGTGGGCCAGGGTGACTCTAGAATGTGTTTGTACGATATGGGTATCAAATGAAAGGTGGTAATGAGTATTTTAAAAGGGAGTAATCCTTAGTTCTATAGGTGGACGCCTTTTCGAGATATCGCCATTAGGGTGGGCCAGGTGTGACTCTAGAATGTTTGTACGATATGGGTATCAAACGAAAGGTGTTACTGAGCATTTTAAGAGGGAGTGGGCATTAGGTCTATAGGTGGACGCCTTTTCGAGATATCGCCATTAGGGTGGGACAGGGGTGACTCTAGAATGTTTGTACGATATGGGTATCAAACGAAAGGTGTTACTGAGCATTTTAAGAGGGAGTGTACATTAGGTCTATAGGTGGACGCCTTTTCGAGATATCGCCATTAGGGTGGGCCAGGGGTGACTCTAGAATGTTTGTACGATATGGGTATCAAACGAAAGGTGTTACTGAGCATTTTAAGAGGGAGTGGACATTAGGTCTATAGGTGGACGCCTTTTCGAGATATCGCCATTAGGGTGGGCCAGGGTGACTCTAGAATGTGTTTGTACGATATGGGTATCAAATGAAAGGTGGTAATGAGTATTTTAAAAGGGAGTAATCCTTAGTTCTATAGGTGGACGCCTTTTCGAAATATCGCCATTAGGGTGGGCCAGGTGTGACTCTAGAATGTTTGTACGATATGGGTATCAAACGAAAGCTGTTACTGAGCATTTTAAGAGGGAGTGGGCATTAGGTGTATAGGTGGACGCCTTTTCGAGATATTGCCATTAGGGTGGGCCAGGGGTGACTCTAGAATGTTTGTACGATATGGGTATCAAACGAAAGGTGTTACTGAGCATTTTAAGAGGGAGTGGACACTAGGTCTATAGGTGGACGCCTTTTCGAGATATCGCCATTAGGGTGGGCCAGGGGTTACTCTAGAATGTTTGTACGATATGGGTATCAAACGAAAGGTGTTACTAGCATTTTAAGAGAGAGGGGGCATTAGTTCTATAGGTGGACGCCTTTTCGAGATATCGCCATTAGGGTGGGACAGGGGTGACTCTGGTATGTTTTTGTACGATATGGATATCAAATTAAAGGTATTAATGAGGGTTTTAAAAGCGAGTGGCCCTTAGATGTATATGTGAAGGCGTTCTCGTGATATCCACCAAAATGTGGACCAGGTGATCCAGAAAATCATCTGTCGGGTACTGCTAATTTATTTATATATGCAATACCACTAACAGTATTCCTGCCAAGATTCCAAGGGCTGTTGATTTCGCCTTGTAGAACTTTTTCATTTTCTTCTACTTAATATGGTAGGTGTCACACCCATTTTACAAAGATTTTTCCAAAGTTATATTTTGCGTCAACAAACCAATCCAGTTACCATGTTTCATCCCTTTTTTCGTATTTGGTATAGAATTATGGCATTTTTTTCATTTTTCGTAATTTTCGATATCGATAAAGTGGGCGTGGTTATGGTCAGATTTCGCCCATTTTTTATACCAAGAAAAAGTGAGCTCAGGTAAGTACGTGGGCTAAGTTTAGTAAAGATATATCGGATTTTGCTCAAGTTATTGTGTTAATGGCCGAGCGGAAGGACAGACGGTGGACTGTGTATAAAAACTGGGCGTGGCTTCCACCGATTTCGCCCATTTTCACAGAGAACAGTTACCGTCATAGAATCTATGCTCCTACCAAATTTGAGAAGGATTGGTAAATTTTTGTTCGACTTATGGCAATAAAAGTATTCTAGACAAACTAAATGAAAATGGGCGGAGCCACGCCCATTTTGAAATTTTCTTTTATTTTTGTATTTGTTGCATCATATCATTACTGGAGTTGAATTTTGACTTAATTTACTTATATACAGTAAAGATATTAAATTTTTTGTTAAAATTTGAATTTAAAAAAATTTTTTTTTAAAAAGTGGGCGTGTTCTTAATCCAATTTTGCTAATTTTTATTTAGCACATATAGAGTAATAGTAGTAACGTTCCTGCCAAATTTCATCATGATATCTTCAACGACTGCCAAATTACAGCTTGCAAAACTTTTAAATTACCTTCTTGTAAAAGTGGGCGGGGCCACGCCCATTGTCCAAAATCTTACTAATTTTCTATTCTGCGTCATAACGTCAACCCATCTACCAAGTTTCGTCGCTTTATCTGTCTTTTGTAATGAGTTATCGCACTTTTTCGGTTTTTCGAAATTTTCGATATCGAAAAAGTGGGCGTGGTTATAGTCCGATATCGTTCATTTTAAATAGCGATCTGAGATGAGTGCTCAGGAACCTACATACCAAATTTCATCAAGATACCTCAAAATTTACTCAAGTTATCGTGTTAACGGACGGACGGACGGACGGACGGACGGACATGGCTCAATCAAATTTTTTTTCGATCCTGATTATTTTGATATATGGAAGTCTATATCTATCTCGATTCCTTTATATATGTACAACCAACCGTTATCCAATCAAACTTAATATACTCTGTGAGCTCTGCTCAACTGAGTATAATTATCAGGAACAAAATTTTTCAGTTTTACCAGGAAATTCGAAATTTTTAATAAAAATAATGTGTTTCATTTGCCCAAGATAGCCTGCTGTTTTTTTTCGTTAACCCAGCTTTTTAAAAAGAAATTATCGTAAGCAAAAATTTCAAGTTGAAAAACTCTCAAAAACAAATTAATTCAAAATTATTGTTTTCTCACATTGAACCGTTTGCCCAGGATTGCCCACCCTTTTTTCGCTAGCCCATCCTAGGAAAAAAATTATCGTAAAAAAATTGTTGAAACCACCCAAAATCGAAAAATTCAAAATGACTGTTTTTAGACTGTGGTTTGTTTGCACAAGGTTAGCCCAGCCCCTGAGTGTTTGTAAACGGTTTTATTTAGCTTGCCGGCCGTTGTGAACGAATTTTGTAATTAAAATTTAAGTAACTTCCCGATAAGGTACAAGTTACAACTTGGAATATAGTTCAGAACTCGATGGCAATGCAATAATAAGAAAAATAAACTCCGATAGGTGGCACATGGATCGAAATATTCTAAAATGCTTTTATTTAATTGTCTGATCAACGCCCTAGATGGGGAGTGTATGACTAGAACCTATGTAGAACCTACCTAATTATTTTCTAGCTTTTAGTATTATCATTATCAAGTGTATTGTGCGAAAGATTGAAGCCCACCGTGAACCGGCTGATTGGACCTTATCAGTGCGGCTTCAGACCTGGTAAATCTACCAACGACCAGATTTTCACAATGTGCCAAATTTTGGAAAAAAACCCGTGAAAAGAGAATCGACACACATCACCTCTTCGTCGACTTCAAAGCCGCCTTCGACAGCACGAAAAGGAGCTGCCTATATGCCGCTATGTCTGAATTTGGTTTCCCCGCAAAACTTATACGGCTGTGCAAAATGACGTTGAGCAACACCATCAGCTCAGTCAGAATTGGGAAGGACCTCTCCGAGCCGTTCGAAACTAAACGAGGTTTCAGACAGGGTGACCCCCTATCGTGCGATTTCTTTAATTTGATGCTGGAGAAAATTATACTAGCTGCAGAACTTAACCCCACTGGGACAATATACTATAACAGCGTGCAATTACTGGCATATGCTGATGACATTGATATCATCGGCCTAAACACCCGCGCTGTTAGTTATGCTTACTCCAAACTGGAAAAAGAAGCGGTAAAGATGGGTTTGATGGTGAACGAGGACAAAACGAAGTACCTGCTGTCATCCAGCAAAGAGTCAGCGCATACGCGCCTTGGCAACCACGCTACTGTTGGCAGCCATAATTTCGAAATAGTAAAACACTTAGTTTATTTGGGAACCAGCATCAACACTAGCAACAACTTCAGCACTGAAATCCAGCGAAGAATCAATCTTGCCAATAAATGCTACTTTGGACTAGGTAGGCAATTGAAAAGTAAAGTCCTCTCTCGGCGAACGAAAATCATACTCTACAAGTCACTTATCATACCCGTCCTGCTATATGGGGCAGAAGCATGGACCATGACAACAGCAGATGAAGCGGCTTTGGGAGTGTTCGAGAGAAAAGTTCTTCGAAAGATTTATGGACCTCTACGCGTTGGCGATGGCGAGTACCAAAGAAGATTTAATGATGAGCTGTACGAGCTATACGCAGACATCAACATAGTCCAGCGAATTAAAACGCAGCGGCTGCGCTGGCTAGGCCATGTTATGCGAATGAAAGATGATGCTCCGGCCAAGAAAGTGTTTCTATCGGAACCCGCCTATGGAAGCAGAGGTAGAGGGCGGCCCCCACTCCGTTGGAAGGACCAGGTGGAAAACGATTTAAACTCCCTTGGTGTGACCAATTGGCGCCGGTTGGCGGAACGAAGGAGCGACTGGCGCGCCTTGTTGGACGGCCATAACCGTTTAGACGGTTAAGCGCCAATTAAGTAAGTAAGTAATATTATTTCTAATTGCTGTTTTTATGTACGGGTCCCTTTTTCGATCTTATTTGGAATCCAAATCTATAAGTAAAGTTTTGGTTGTAAAGATGGAGATTCGGGCTATTAGCGAGCTTTTGGCAATTTTGGTCGTAGTGCTTTTGTTTAGCTATATTTTATTAAAACAATTTGTGAAAAATTAACGATGTTGAGCACACAAAGAAATCTATTTGTACTGTGGCACTATTGTGAATATTCACACTGCATTACCGGCAGTTGCTCCCAGACGCTAGATGGCAGCGCAGGCTGTAAGTTTTAATTGATCGATAGAACAGCTGATTTCTGTTGGTATTTGATAAAAGACTTTTATATTCGTTGCGCAAGATGCGCACGGGTCCGGCTCGTTATTACTTAATGTAAGTATTGTTTTCAATAAAACCGTTTAACTTAAACTTTTGTTTTTTTATCATTTTATTTAACTGAAATTGTTTTTCCAGCGGTGTGCTATCATGGGCTAACTTTGGGCAAACGAACCAAACAGTTTTTTATTAAAAAAAAATCCACTATCTTTTAGTGCGCATTTTCAAAGATAGATGTAAACGCATTTCCGTTCCATATTTCCTTCTATAGGCGCTTATATAACTACTTGGCGCCAATAACCTTATCTACAAATTGTTTTGCATAAATTTACTATGTTAATTGAGTCATTTCATTAAACATAACTTTTTAACGAACAAAAGTTTCATCATCGCTCTTCGATCGAATCGATCCCATTCCTTGCTTCATATGTGTATGCGTATCAATTTTGTTGTGCTCTGTGACTACCCCAATCCTGAATCACGCGCAACTTTTGTTTTGTTTTACGATGAGCATCGCACAAATGCTAAGTCATACACGAGTTTAACTGGTGGAAAGCATCAGTCAATTTTAGAAGCTGCTGACTAATTTGTATTCTTTATTTGGACTGTAATTGTAACCATCAAGCTCGTATCCCCTATGTTTAGCTCGATGCTCTAACAAATTCGCCCACTTCCAGCTTTGTTTTGACTCACGACCATACTGCACATTTTACATCATACTCTTTTCGACACTTTCATAGCTGTACACTGAAAGAAATGGTGTTAGTAAAATCAACAAATCGGTTCTGTTGTTCTTGACTTGACGGAGATTCGGTGAAATTGATCCAATTATGGTTAATTCGACCGATTTCTTTGTAAAGCGAACAAATTAGTTTTGTCATTTCAACAGAAGAGAGAGAATTGTCGCTCTTAAATTAACAAAATTCTCTAAAATTTACTGATTCCTAATCAATCTAACTGATTTTTCTGTAAACACAACTGACCTCACTGGTCAAACTGCGAACAACAGTCAATGCATGAGCAAATTTCAAAGAGCATTTAACGTTCACTGCGCTCTCTACTTTGTACTTATGACGATATGCCACTTGCTAAAAACAAAAACACCAAAATAAGAAAACCACCATATCGAAAAGACACACAAATTGGGAAAACAACAAAAAAGTAGTTTTTCAGTTATCAATACAAAACGAAAAAACCCTTTTTTGAATTTACTACTGTGCATAACACAGCAAAAAATTATGCGATACCGGGACACCTATTTATCGGGTACAATTTTGCTCCTTCTCCTCCAAGCAAGATGCAAAATTGCGCCCTCTTGTTGCAAAAGTTTTGTTTGAACGAACAGGATTTTTCGAAAATTAGTAACATTTTGTTCTAGTTTTTACGAATTTTCACTCACGGGAACGAATCTAATAAGATAATAAAAAACATCCTTTTTTAATGTGATGTTTCCGACAGCATAAAAGTTTGAGTTGTTTTGGAATCGTTTCAAAATAAAGTGTTACGAGAATTAAACTTGGCGAATTACATGTAAAGTTACTCCAGTGGTGAATTACCATCCCACGTATTTGATTCTTTAGTTTTCTATAACTTACAAGTTCTCTATTTAAATTGTTATGTCAAACATTTATACTACAAGTTTTGTTCGAAACAATCAAGTGTGGCAGCTCTACATGCGAGAGAAGAGATTGAGAATGAGCTGCAACTGAAAGAATTGAGAATCAGTTTCGTGGGTACTTCAAAACTATAAATTAAATAAATTATAAAAAATAAAATTTGGTGAAAGTGCGTTTCATAAAACAAAGTAATAAAGTGTATAATGTTTAATGTGTGCCAGCATATTTGATGTACGCCCAATTGAAGTTCGGTAAGTAAGTACATACATATGTAAGTATGTACTTATTTGTCCGATTTTTGATTTAAATTCAAAGAAAACGGAAACATTTTATATCAATCTAGAAGACCCGGCAGACGTTGTCCTGCCCTAAATTTGGCCTATCTGCATACATTTTAATAAGCTTTTTCCGTCTGACTCTCTCTAAATCGCGGGCCCCCTCAGAAACCCCCCTCCCCCTCCCCCCCTCTCGGCGGGCCTGGTGATGTGCGATACTTGATATCATTCGCTATAATATTTTTTATTAAACACCAAGCAATTACACGGAAGTATATCCGCACCACCTGAAAATATGAGTGCCACTGCGTATACGTAACATTTTAATATTACTTATAAACAAATAAAAAAAATTGCAATAAAATAATATTGTGATTATAAACTGAGATATAACCTATCCTATATTTCAAGTTAGATCAAACTACACACGGGGTGCAAAACAAATTTAAAATCGGTTCAGTAGTTTAGGAGTCCATTGGCCTCAAACTTGCGACACGTGTTTTTTATATATTAACATGTGTCTACACAAATATATGTAAATACAATTATAATATAATAATATGGTGAAAATTTTTGAAGAAAAAGTTGGAATAAGGTTCTTGAAACCGACGCCAATGTGGATTAACAAACGGTGCAGTGACATTATTTTCGCTAGAGCATGTACTAACGCATGGGTGAATATTTACATATCTAGCAAACATGCGTATTTATGTATTCACATATTTGCGTATATATATATGGCAACATACTTTCGTACAAAGCTGTTGATGGTAATGCGGAACAAGTTTTGTTTATTTGAATTCAGATTTAAGTTATTATTATTTTAATTAATATCACTAAATATAGCAATAAAATGATTAGAAATGAAATGTACTTATGTGTAATTTATACAAATAAAAAAAAACTACGTAAGTTTAAATATATGTTTATCCGGCTTTTATTTTTTCCACAGGTATTAATGTCATATGAACAGAAAACTCTGTTGATGTAAACGTTTACGCTATTAATCTAGAAAAAATAAAAATCTCTGTCATTTCTACGGCTTTCGCTGTTAGTCTCATCTTAACATAAAATCAAAAGAACGGAAATCCCTTTCATATTAACAGTTTTGATTGGTAATCTTAGAGCGACAGTAATAATTGTTAATTTAACAAACTGTGGGTAAAATATAATGAAACAACTTTTTTTGTTTATTTGACTACTAAAACGGTCAATTACGAATCAACGATTTGTGCGCAGTTGATTCAACATCTGGTTGCGATGGATAAAAATTGACAGAAATTTCGCTTGAATTGATTCGTACCTATTTCGGTTGATTCTTTCAGTGTATGTTCTATTATTTTTTGTGTTTTTTTTTATTATGCTTCTCGTTTACGTGACCGCTGGAATTGGCCCCTTTGAACTCATCAATTTAACCAATTACCGCTGTATTCATTCATAGAAACGAAATATTTTTTCGTTCATAAAATTATTTACAACTTTTCATTTTTGTTGTTTTAATGTTTGTACAAGTAAGTCGATCGTGAGGGTGGTTCAATCGTCGACATTGAAATGGATAGCTTTAGTGCAGTATCACTTCAAATGTAGGCTTTGTATGCATATCGTTATTGATACCGCTACATTAACAGCCAACTATATTCATATTAACTAGAGAATTCTCCCGAAATAACTTTCCAAAATTGTTTGGATGTCCTCAGAGGATCTGAACGTAAGTAACAACATGCCACCATCTGATTTCTTTATCAAGGAAACGGCATGCCAAAATGCCTTTAGGCTGTGCGGAAAGGCACTCTGGAAAGAGCACATGAGACCTCACTATTAGTGGGTTCTATATCTAAGCACCGTGGTGTGATGGTAGCGTGCTCCGCCTACCACACCGAATGCCCTGGGTTCACACCCCGGGCAAAGCAACATCAAAATTTTAGAAATAAGGTTTTTCATTTAGAACAAAATTTTTCTAAGCGGGGTCGCCCCTCGGCAGTGTTTGGCAAGCACGCCGATTGTTTAAAAAGGAGCACGACGCAAACTGGAAGAGAAGCTCGGCCTAAAAACTCTTCGGAGGTTATAGCGCCTTACATTTATTAATTATATCTAAGCAAAACCATCCGTCCTAAGAGAGTATCTGATAAAATCTAAGAAAGATTATATGGTGAACTCATTGAGAGGTTAAACATTTTCGTTTTCTCGGACGTATCCAAAATTATCTGTGGAGTAGGTGCGAGAAGATGTCCAACTTTTGTGTCCATAACCAAACTTGTTTGGCTCATGGACTCAGCTAGCTTGTTTCTGTTCGAGATCTTCGCTAGGCCTTAGGTGTCAGCATCCAGTTTTTGATATCCAAGGTTCTTGAATCTCTCGGGTTAGCAAGGAAAGCATGGGGCTTAGATGTTGTAGAGAGCAGGCCATAAACTTAGAGAGTTGACGTAGAGTTGATTTTCTTAGTAGGGAGACGCTGGAATCATAACATGCAGGAAAGCGGGATAAGCTCACCCGGCGTGGGTCTGCTTTTGACATCAAAGTAGCGAAGAACGCCAATATACGCCACTGGCACTTTGCCCGGGTATTATCTCACACCAATGGCTAAATGGTGATAATAATAGGTGTAAGCGCCTTGGAGAGTTTATACAAAACTATGAATGAAAGGAAGGCACATACTTAGATTAACTTCGGCACTCAGGTTCGGTTAGTAGAGCTTAACACTAGTAGGTTAGGTTTTTGTGGTAGCTGCCCTGATAAGGAAAGCTTGGACAAAACGAAGGTCCGTTGTGATAGCACATACACCTAAAATAACGGTGACGTAGATCTAGCTACTTAGAGAATCGTTGGGTGGCAACGATAAAGTTCCGAATGATACCGATCTCAACCTTGGATAAATCTCGGGAGATCCAAGTGAGTTGCGACCGAAGGACTTTCGCCTAGTTCTGACAAAAGCATCATCCTCCATACAGCTACAGCAGGATGGAGTTTCCAGTATATTAAGACGTACCGCATGGATACCCATGGGACAGTGCCCTGTCAAAACCCCAATGACCATTGATGATGACCTCCTGCCATCCGTTTTCGGCCTGCAAGAGGTGGTGTCCCCCCAACGTTTGCTGAGCTGACTCGATGCCCAGCTATGGAGGAACAAACAACAGATGGCCAGCGGAATCCCGAAATCCCTACAGCCCTCTTCATCCGGTTCAGTTGTACCGCTGCGGGCTAAGAAATCCGCTTGATAGTTACACGGGATATCACTACGGCCCGGGACCCAGATAATATTAATTATAAAATAGTTCGATGCAAGCGAGGTCAGGCACTCCCAGACCACCCTCGATCGCACTGTAGTTGAACTCAAGGTCTTGATAGCCGCTAGGCTATCAGAGTAGATGTAAAATTACCTAACCGTAGTAGCACTGGATAGCATTTCATCCACCGCATCCTTAATCGCAGCAACTTCCGCTTGGAATACACTGCAGTGATCAGCCAACTTGAACTTGCGGCGTAGATTTAGCTCTTGACAAAAGACCCCCCAACCTTTCCGTCCCACTTCGACCCATCCGAGAACAAGTTAACCGGTCCCCTGCCCCAGATAATTCCTCTTCCCCACTCCTCTTCCGGAGGAATGACTGGGGTGAAGGTTTTATAGGGAGCAGATATCGGCATACAATAGTCCGTCCTGTCCGGTATAAAGCCGAAACTGGTAAGAAGGCTAGAGTGTCCGAAGTCAGAAAGCCCATAGCTGATATCACGAAGCATGACCAACGACCGGGCCGCGGCTGCCTTTCCCGCAATATCTACTGGATATATGTTAAGCATGACATTCAGTGCCAAGGTAGGTGTTGTTCTGAGAGCGCCACTGATACCGATCAGCGCCGTCCGTTGCACTGACACTAAAATTTCGGTTTGACCACCATCTCATAAAGCCATACTAATCCTGGCGAGAGTCCCCATATCTTTCCTATAGCTCCCCTACAGCATTACAAGGCAACCGCGGCCTTCCTGGCCCTATCTTTCACATTGGGTCTCGAGGCCAGTTGCTTGTCCAAAACAATCCCCAAATATTTAACCCTATCAGAAAGTACCCACAGTACCCCTCCAATCGAGGGAGTTTTGAAATCGGGCATCTTATATCTTTAACAGTAGTAAGTATTGTAACGAATTTAGTGAAACTCCGCTTGTTTTACACCTTCTACTTAACGTTCGCATCGCTAAATTGTTGAATAACAAAACTCCAATATTCAATAGTACAAAAGAGTCTTTATTAGACTACTTTGAAAATACTCCACAATAACACTTATACTTCGCAACTGATAGCGTGTTTAAATCAAACTGATTGGTCGTGCCTCAGCTAGTGCTGCGTTTATACTCTTAGGTTTCCTCGTTGGCATATTTCTAGGCGTTCCTATTTCTAGAATTTACTACTTGCTTACCAGCTATAAATTTCTCACCTATAACTACAGATGACCGATTAAAGCTTCTCGCATAGCCATAAGCGCGTGTATATGTGAGTGTTACTTCCACCGATGATTGCCTACTTTTGGTAGTATCTCAGATATATGCATGCGTTTGTGCGTTTCTCTCCGCTGCTTGTATGGACATATGCGTAGACATAATGATTAATTTTTTTACGTACATACAAGTGTGGCATCTTGCTTTATTGTTGTTGTGGCTTTATATACTTAGTATCAGATTAGTGATGTGAGTATCACTTAGTGTCACTAATATTCGTCACACTGCCCTCCACCTAAGTCTGATCGTCCCGATCAGATAAATCTCTCGATCTAACTGCTGCTAGCCTCTCCAAATGAACCACCCTTCTATTTCATGGTTTCCCAATTGTTTGTATGCTGTAGATGACATCACAACTCACAACTCTGCACAGGCCTTCCCAACTGCACCAAAATTTGAATGGAACACCTTTCCGCCAGTGAGGGTTGTATAACAGTACCAAATCTCCCTCCAAGAAACCTTCCGAATTGTTGTTCTTGTCAAACCTGTGTTTCATCTTACTACTCATTACCGTTGTTGGTTCCCTCACACTCTGTTGTTTGACCAATGAACTACTTCGTAGGGTTTGATCTTGACGTTGCATAATCAGTATCGTGTTGACGTTTCACAACAGTAGTGCGCGCTGGCTTGAAACCACCCTTGAATTCTTTCTGGAAAATTCTTTCAGTCGTTTTAGTGCGTCCATTAAGGTTTGTCAATGCCAGTGTTTTTCTCGCAGGTACCGTCGGTTTTGATTTGTTTGGCCCATTCGTTTCATCAACCCTTGCCCGATCTGCTGCCTTTGACTTTTGTGGTTTTTGACGAATCTCTTTCACCAGCACTCGCTTACTGCTGAACCCTTGCTCAAAACTGAAGTTAAGGTGCACGTCCTTGTTCTTATACTCCATAATCCTTCTCTGCATATCGATCCTGATGTCATAGTCAACTAAGAAGTCCACTCCCAATATGACTTCATCAACAATCTCCGCCACAACGAATTTGTGTAGAATCGTTACCTTTCCAATTAAGACCTCACATACCACTTCCCCTTGGACTTGGTTATACTCGACAGTGACCGTACGCAACCTTGCTCCAGGTAATGGCTTTACTATCCTGTTGACCAAATCAGATCAGATTAAGGAATGAGATGCGCCCGTGTCTACAGTCAGTACACGTTTCTTGCCATTCACATTTCCTTTGATGGTAAGACTGCTCGAGTTTCTTCCAATTTGCGAGATAGATATCACAGAACATTCAATAGCTGGGGCAGGTTCTCGATCTTTACATCTGACTCGCTCTGGCTTATCTCCTCCAGTTTTGCGTTTACGACCAGCCAAGTTGGAACTACCAGGACCGG
Source organism: Eurosta solidaginis (assembly GCA_029619165.1). NCBI lineage: Eukaryota > Metazoa > Arthropoda > Insecta > Diptera > Tephritidae > Eurosta > Eurosta solidaginis. The sequence continues at coordinate 33,441 of JARSSU010042715.1, forward strand.
TGCTGCAATGACGTGCAATGTGACCTGGGTTACCGCACTTGAAACACTTCATTACTCTATTACTCCGCTTTTGCGATCCTTCCAGCGCCAATATTGTGTTCACCCATTCTGGTCTTTCTACTTCCACACGGCGTGCTTTGAAAACTGGCTTACACAAAAGCGATGCTGTTTCCTGAGTCAGCTAATGGGATGCCGTTTCTGCGAATGTTGGCTTTGGGTTTGCGTATGTGGCTCGCTTGGTTTCGACGTCCCGTTTGCCATTTATAAAGCTCTGAATTTTTACCCTTTCGGTGTATTCCACGGGTACGTCGGCATTCGCCAAATGTGCAAACCTTTCGATATCTAACGCAAACTCCTGCAAAGTCTCATTCGCTTTTTGGTTACGGTTTTGCAACTCAATTTGGTATATCTGTTTTCTATGCTCGCTTCCATAACGTCTCTCGACAGAGGCCATCAATGCTTCATAACTGTTCCGTCCGTACTCTGGAATAGTCTGTAAGATTTCAGCTGCAGGACCTTTCAATGCCACGACCAGTGCAGCAACCTTATCTTCCACATTCCAGTTGTTCACTGCTGACGTCTTCTAAAACTGAAGCTTAAATACCTGGAAAGGAACAGAACAGCCAAAAGATGGAGTTTTTACCTTCGGATTGCTCGCTGGAACAGTTGGGCGATTTAGTTGTAACTGTTGCATAATTAGGTCTTAACACCTTTCAACGCTTCTATCTCGGCATCAATTTTGTCCTCGAGTTGTAAAATTTTTGCATCCTGCTCTTCCAGTTTCGCAAAGAGCTGCGATGATACCTGTTCCGAAATTTGTGTCTACATTCCAGATATACGTGCCTCTTGCGCTTCCAGTTGAGATGACATACATATGTATATGTCTTCTGTTCTTCCAATTGAGAAGACATTTGCGATGCCATTTCTGAAATGCGTGCCTCCTGTGACTCCAGCTGAGATGCCATTGTCGATGTTTGTGCAGATATTGTGCTCGTTGTTGTTGTTGTTGTTGTTGTAGCGATTAGTTACTCCCCGAAGGCATTGGGGAGTGTTATCGATGTGATGGTCCTTTGTCGGATACAGATCCGATACGCTCCGGTAACACAGCACCATTAAGGTGCTGGCCCGACCATCTCGGGAACGATTTATATGGCCACATTAAACCTTCAGGCCATCCCTCCCTCCCCACCCCCAAGTTCCATGAGGAGCTTGGGGTCGCCAGAGCCTCGTCTGTTAGTGAAACGGGATTCGCCGCTCGAAGGTGAGGTTGACAATTGGGTTGGAGAAGCTATATATTGCGCTACACAACCCCTTGAATCCCCATATTGTGCTCGTCACTGTCTGCGGTGTTTCGTTTTTTTCTTCCATTTTTGTTGTTGTTTTGTCGATATCAGAATGAAAGATATACTCCTCAGCATTGATTCCTTCAAATACCATAGCTACACTTAGTCGTCTTTGCAGCTGGGATTTATTGCCAGTAGTAGCCAATCCACGGACTTCCAACTCCTTCAGTTGCTGGATCGTCAAATCACTCAACTTTGCCATGTCCAAGTTGTATTCCCAATCTTCGGAATTTATTCAACAATTCTTCTTTTGACACCAATTGTAACGAATTTAGTGAAACTCCGCTTATTTTATTCGTATCGCTAAATTGTTGAATAACAAAACTCCAATATTCAATAGTGCAAAATCTTTATTAGACTACTTTGAAAATACTCCACAATAACACTTATACTTCGGAACTGATAACGTGCTTAAATCAAACTGATTGGTCGTGCTTCAGCTGGTGCTGCTTTTATACTCTTAGGTTTCTTCGTTGGCATATTTCTAGGTTTTTCTATTTCTAGAATTTACTACTTGTTTACCAGCTATAAATTTCTCAGCTATAACTACAGATGCACGATTATAGCTTCTCGCATAGCCATATGCGCGTGTATATGTGAGTGATACTTCCACCGATGATTGCCTTCTTTTGGGAGTATCTCAGATATATGAATGTGTTTGTGCGTTTCCCTCCGCTGCTTGTATGGACATATGCGTAGACATTTATAATTTATTTATTTATAATTTCTACTTTTTTGTTACCGAGTCTTTGAGAGGCAGTGGCTTCTTAAGCGCCGAGATCTAAACTGCTCAGCTACAGAGAAACTCATCAGCTGAGAAATATAGATTCACAAACTACAATGGATTAAAAGTATAAATATAATTTTTTTATTGTTAAGAGAAGATAGAACCGTTTTTTATGGCAAAGAGCGAGTCCGAAACATCAATTATTCTCGAGTGAGAGTTATAATCT
>JARSSU010042717.1:0-68365 GCA_029619165.1 Eurosta solidaginis
AAGAGAGAAATGACACAAAACTATGGGAGGGGAAAGCAACGCACAATTTTGAAATAAACCATGAAAACTAAAGCTCGGACGGAACATTTCCGCAGCGTTTGATCAAACAATAAAATTTTAGATTTTCCCCTATGAACAACCAAGTAGTCCCACTGCATAATAATTTTAGCGAGTCTGTAGTCATTAGATAAGTGTGTTCTCTCATATCTCACTGCAAGTATGTTCATTGCTTTTTCAGCCTTTGTAGAAGTTTCAAAAGATATCTTAAAGGAAGGCGTTTGATAAAGGTTATTATTTAACTGGAGAGTTGCCAAAAGAAATTACACTTAATCGGTGTTTCTGGACAAGCGAAGTATCTTTAGGAAATGAGATTAGGTGGTTTGCGTATTAAGTACCGTGAATGAGATATAGATATGATATAAGATGGGTTATCAAGCATATTAGCCTTTAGAGAGTATGTTTTTTATACTCTTCTTTAAATTCTATCACAGACGATTGGGAGCAAATTGTATAGGAGATATCGTGTTTAAGTGCAGAGATAACCAGTGAAAATCTGAGGTGGGAAAACCATCGGCAATGACGAGATGTTAACGTTAACTACATATGAGTTGAATGAGACGTTGAATGAATCCGTACGATACAGAATTAGAAGTTCTTACTTGGCTCAGCGGTAGGATGATAGCAGCTGAGCGGCTGTAGAACAAAAAAACAGTTAAGCAATGAGAGTAGTCACCATCAAAATTGAGTAGTGCTAGTAGTTTATTCGTTGATTAACGAGCGCCTGGCAATACTTATGCTCGCATGTTGGTGGCACTCAGAAAATAATTTTTAGATATGCTGAAAAAAAATTTATATTACTCCCGTCCAACCAAAAATTAAAAGAAAATATAATGCCAACGTTAAACAATTAAAACGTCGTGTTTGTTTGCAAAATATGTCTTTTGAAATGCAAAATAAACAATAGCCTCTTTCGATGCTAATATTCTGCTTGTTCAGCTGCTACTAAACAAAAGAGAATAAAAAGCTGCGTGAAGTGAGTTTAAAGAATTATTCACCAGCTGACGACCTCTGTAGTAATGCTACATCTGAGAGGTGATGCAGTAAAGACACCAGCAACTGAGTTTAATGCAACTTAGCCATTATGTGAAAGATGCTCGTTAGCTGTGCCAAAAAAACAATTAATGATATTTGTGTCTTAAAGTACTAAGGATTGTGAATCTTTCCAATACAGAAATTTCCCATAATGAAAAGTCAATAATAATATTTCGACCGATGGCAAAATGAATTAAGATAGTTGGGCATATTGTCCAGGTATTTTTGCTTTTTGTTGATGGGGATGAAATATTCATGTTTGCCATCGTCCCAGTACAACTTGTTCAGTGTACTAAAAAGCATCCCTCTTTTGGAAGTCTATGCTCGTCTCCTGGAATGCTTTCGCATAACTTCGTAGGCGTTCCATATTCTGATTTTTAACGGTCTTCTGTTGTCCCTGTTTTTTGATTCGTTGCTACCGTTTGTATCATGCAGCATATTTCCTGCAACATTATCGAAAGTTATTTTTGGGCGACTCTTTGCTCGAGCATTTTACGCTACTGGCTCCACCGCGAGTATTTGAAGATGGTGTATTCAGTATCGTCATCGCCGGCATCGAACTAAATGGATTTAGCATCTTCTAACCTTTTATTATGTAAAGGTATTTTTCTCGTGCTCTATGCTTTCATATATGTAACTAGTTTCTTGTTCATGTGCTTCGTTGTTCGTTTTCCTGCCGGAGTGCACGATTCTTCTTTGCTCTGTTGACAAAAGACTTTCATGCACTCTTGATCGGACTTCTTCCTTTAACCTTCTTCTCTCCAGCGCAGATAGGACGTTTGTTCCGGTGATCACTTGTATGGCTAGTACAAATATAGTGCGGTAACCGGAGTCTTCTCTCAGAGCTGCACTTTGCTATACAGATGTTAGGAGCTTGAAAAAATTTTTTTTCTGAACTGTCTTTTCCACAGTTCGGAGCCGTATAGAAACGGTTTCCTTTTTGTACGTCCACCGACGTTTGCCATCAACCTGTTTACCAACCATACCATAAGCCTCTCATAAGCAAAGAGTTGCCGGTCCATGGAGCGTTTTAGGTTTTTAATCTTAACACTCTTCTATTTCCAACCACAGACACTGACATTGGACACATTCAAGCGTATTTGCAGTATTTATTTTTCTCGATCTTAAAGATGATATTCAAAAGTTGTGAGTTAAATTTTCGAAATTCCCACTATCAAAAATAAAAAAAATTTACAAGTAACTAAGAAGTACCTAATTCAATATAAATCGAAGTCTTGAGTGAACTCTTATAAGTTAGCAGATCTATAGAAAATCTTTTCACTTACATGCTTATCATCTCAAAAGCTGGTCACCACCACCACAATTAACCCGAATGCATTGAACTATTGCATGTCAATCTCATTTACTGTATACAACAGGCTTAGCTACTTTTCGGTTAAGCGCTAATCCAGCACACCACATTGCGGGTTTTCCGGATATCAATAAACGACATTCAACGTTGAAGTTGCGCGGCGTCAGTGGCGGCACAGCAGCACATAATTTAAATTAATCCTTAATTACGTAGACAACATCCTGCTGCTACTTGATGGTCTTTGACTTTAGTGCTGATGATGTTGAGGCTTAACGAACTTATCAAAAAGGCGCAAATGGTAAGAAGAATGAGTTGAGGGTGAAGGCGGCAGATAGAGGTTTTGTAACTAAAGATAACTTTGCATATACAGACGAGCTATGTTTTTGCTGATCCAAGCGAAAATGTTGCTCAAGCGAACCGCCTTAACCGCATTTAGTTAAGCTGAAGCCACTTGAAATTGAAACATTTGTAAAATGATTCTTGTTGTTCGAGTGGTTGTTGTTGTTGTTATTATTGGAATGAATCTGAAATGCGGCATCAGACGCTGTGTGGTGCCGTCATTTAAAGTCAATTAATTTAGATACAAACCTACATACAAATATTTGTGTATTTCGCTTTGTTGTGTCGTGCAAAGCGCATCCCCAAACCTATTACAATAACAACAATTCTCGTAAAATAAAAACTATAGCTCTGTCGCTTTTGGCGTTTAGCGTTGCACGTTGCACGTATTAAAATGTCAGAAAAATGTGCTGCATGCCACAAATTTTACGACAACAGCCAACGATTGGCCTTAAGAGTTCGATAACGTTCATTTTTTGTTTGCCGGTATGTGTGTTATTGTTGTTATTACCGCTATTATAGAGTAGCTGTTCTCTTGTTAGTTACTAACTATTAACGGCTGCTAAGAGTATCTGCAAACTCGATCGTTGCTACTCGTTGTTAATATGACCAAAAGCAGAGTAAAACCGCCAAAGTAATCAACAATAAAAAATGCAATGGGCGGACGGGCCCTACGGCTGCTAGGCGTTCTGCATTTTGCTACTGTGCGCATGCATACATATATCATAGTACAGATGCACTGTGTGCCAGAAGTTGTGGAAAGGTGGATAAATGCTAACTTACGATTAATTAGTTCCATATCTTGAGGAAAAACCATATTTTGGTTGGTTTATACTGGGTTAAGTTGAAGCTACATATACCGAACAGTGGGATCTTACTTAGACACAGTGGTTTCATTGTGATACCACATAGAATAACTGTGGCTACAGCTTTTTTTACGTAGATAATCGAGACATTGTAACGATATAGTTCTAAGCTGTCCTTAAAGTGGGACAAAGCCTCCGTAGATTCGAGTCAACGTAGACCGAAATTGTTTAGCCTACGTCTAGCAAATGTTCAACAATAAAGCTTGAAGTGACTCGAGGATTTCACCTCATTATCACCAATGTAAGGGACTCACCGAATTGTCATACACAGCGCCTAGTCAGAGCCGCAGCTACTGATATAAACGAGCTTTTGTATAGCCAATAACTTGGGCAGAGCGTATTTTCAACTTACCCAAGGCCCATCTGTACAGGAAAAACTACAGGTGGCCAGCGGTCGTGTTCACAAATATCGCATTCGCATTTTTAAGTACATCGACTTTTTTAGCAAAAGGAGCAGTTACCGAAATATAGCAACCTGTGTTAGCCAAGACAAATATGATGATTTATTAAGATCTAGCTATTTTCGGTGTATTTCCTGGGACAAGAGTATTAGAGTATCGTCTCGACTAACACGCTTTAATGACATTGTGTGATCTGTCAAGAGACAATAGCGCTTGCTGATGACTCTCAGCACTCAAGTCTACATAGATCTTTCTTGATCTGACATCCACACTATATTTTCACAATAGTTGTCGTGCTGTGTGTTTTAACATAGCTAGCCTGTTATTTTGTTGCTTTTGCTGTTTAATCCCGAAGGGTGAGAAGATTGTTTCGTTATGGGCAGTTGTTTTCCGAATATGATTCCGGCAGGCTCTGACACTATCACTTTCTGGTACAAGCCTGGCTGCCGCGGAAACGATTTTCTGACCCTTCGTACTTTTGGGTCTGTATATTTTAGTCGCCTCTAACGAAATTATATATTTCTTGTTGTTCAGTTTCCATTTAGTTTGCCACAGCCTAAAACGCTTCCTTTCTGTTTTATTGCCTAACAACTTTCTAGTGCTCTTGACCCATCTTCTTTTCTACGTGCCTCATCCTTGTTGCTGCGTCGGGCGGTCGATGTGATTACTTGTACGGCTATACCCCACTATTCGTCATCATTATTAATTGGCTCATAACCGTCTTAACGATTTTGGCCGTTTCGTAACAAGTCCTGCCACCTATCCTTATTTCGTGATAATCGACACCAATTGGGAGCACCACGAGCGGTTTTGTTTTCCTCCACCAGCCTCTCCCAACTTAGTGGATGAGCGACTTGTAGACCGTTATTTTTCTTTGCCTAGAGAGGACTTTACTTTACAATTGCCTACTCAGTACAAAGTAACACTAATTGGCAAGAGTTATTCTCCGTTTGATTCCTACTACTCGTCGCCCCGTATGTTAAAACATTTCTTCCTTCTTTATGTTCAACATCTAGATCTCGTTCTTCGTAACATATACTCAAGGGTTGGCATCAGTGCTGCGCAGCAAACCCATGCAAATTCAAGTTGTTGCCAGCGCCAAACAGTGCCTCAAACTCCATAGTAGTATGAAAGGGAACAATGCTGGGCTTCAAATCCTCATACCAAGGCTGTCTTAGAATGCATATACTTGTAACTCTACCATATTGACAATATTTTATGAATCTCGCCCTACTGTGCAGTGACCACAAATGCTTATCGGCGACCACCAATCAGCGAAGCATTTACATACGTATTACCTTATACAATTCATATACAAATGCAGTTCGATCGAGGCCGAGGGATTAGCAAATTTTACTTAACGCACAGATTTTATTTCAACAACTTTTTTCCCCCCTTTTTATTTAACATTCGCGTGTTTACTCGTACTATTTTATTAGTGCGCTTCATTGTAAATATGTTTTTATTTATTTTTTCCTTCCTTCTTTTTTCTCTTTACAGACTGAAAACCGATAATAATGGCGGCGCTTGGTGCCCCAAACATATGGTCTCAAATGCGTTAAAGGAATATTTGCAGGTTGATTTACTGCAAACGCATGTCATAACGGCGATACGTACGCAGGGTCGTTATGGTAAGGGTCAAGGTCAAGAGTACACAGAAGCATATGTGCTGGAATATTGGCGACCGGGATTTGCCAAATGGCAACGCTGGAAGAATACGCAAGGCAAAGAGGTGAGTCAATGTTTGACCGAAAGAGTTTTTTTGGATAAATTATTTGATTAAACTCACTTTATGTCAAAAAAACTACAATATAGATGGACCTTATACTTAAGATAATTTTTTTGAACGAACCTAGAATCCAGCACTTCTAATTTTTTTAATTCACATTTAATGAAGAACGTCGTCATAAATTCTCCTTGAACCAAGAATCCTGAAGAGATTTTGCTTAGGTGTCGAAAGCGATATTGGTCCTTATAAATGAATGATATTTCATACTAACACGATGAAATTCCAATATTTCATATACAACCTCTTTCGCACTTTTTTCTGAAGACGTTTGAGCGCTGCTATATGTTTATGCAACATGCTGCTAAAGATACACTAACTTTATGGATACGAAAATTATGAGAGGACTTATCCTGTATATTCGAATGAAATATTAACGTTTGTATAAGGCAAAATATCTCTTCAAACTCCAAAGTGGTAACTCATCCCGATTTTGTACAACTTGACCAAAGACTGCTTCAGCATTTTTCAAGCAGCGATACGTAAGCAAATTCTCAAAATGGAAACCTAGTAAAAGGAAACTATTTAACTGCTTAGTAAAAATATAAAAATGTAAAGCGCGATAACCTCCGAAGACATCTAAGGCCGAGCTTCTCTTCCAATTTGCGTCGTGCTCCTCTTGATTTTCCCTACAAATTGGCCGGACGGGACCTACATGATTTTATGCCGACTCCGAACGGCATCTGCAAGGCAGATGAGTTTTCACTGAGAGCTTTTCATGGCAGAAATACACCCGGAGCGCTTGGCAAACACTGCCGAGGGGCGACCCCGCTTAGAAAAATTTTCTTCTAATTGAAAAACCTTATTTCTAAAATTTTTGATATTGCTTTGCCCGGGGGTTTGAACCCAGGGCATCCGGTATGGTAGGCGGAGCACGCTACCATCACACCACGGTGCTTAGTACTTAATTAAAATTCCCAAAATTGTTTTTAAAAACTAAAAAAAGTGTCAATTTCGAACAAAAATTCATAAAATCAGCTCTTGTACTAAACATTTGAGCAATTTAAATAATTGAGCTAAATACTAAAACCAGATTTTGGTTTGAATGATACTTGTACTAAAATTGAAATAATCTGAATAATAAATCAAAATACTAAACCCAGATATTGTAAAACTTGAAATGAAAAAGAAACCAGACGTGCTGGATTATAATATGTTCAGGGAAATTAATCTGTACAACAAAAAGTTCAAATTTAAATTTTTTAAAAATTATATTCAAAATTCTTTTCGTCATTCTGAACTCTAATATTTTCTTCTTTTTTTATCTCTTTCTTCAAATACACTAAAGATTCTTCCTGGCAACATAAATACCTATAGTGAAGTGGAAAATTTACTACAGCCAATCATTTTTGCATCGAAAATTCGCATATACCCGTATGGTCAATATGATCGGACAGTGTGTCTGCGTGCTGAGATCGTTGGTTGTCCGTGGGAAGGTGAGTACAATATTTTAAAAATTATCGTAATACAAGGCTAATGTTGTAATTCCTATTCACTGTACTTAATATTGTTTTGTGTTTGCGAATGACTGATAGAACAATTTTTCTACTTAATAAATATACGGTTAAATCTGGAGCGCAGATGTGTCTAGGATTGGAAAAAAGTCTTCGCTTAAAATGTGTACTAATTTTGCAGAACATGCTTAGAATACATAAAAGGCACGCTTGTCGTTACTTTATAAAATTAAGCGAAATATGTCATATGCTTTAGTACTCGTTTTAGGTCAAGTGTACTAAAATTATGTACGTCTTTTTAAAAATTTAGATCCACCCGTTAACAAAATTATTAAAATAATATCCTTTGTATAGTACTAAAACAGACTGCTCAGGCAAAAAGCAAAAAACACATAAACAAATATTTTCCTGTTATAATTATACTAAAAATAAATAAACAGATTTTAATATTTGACCAAATTGATAAAACAAATCTAAAAATAAAATTATGAATACGTAAATTCATGCGAAAATGTTTAGGAATTTAAAAAGTACCAAAACTCTAAGATTTATCTCATTTTGTACTAAAAATAAGGCTTAGTACTAAAATAGCAATAACATCGCACAGCCCCTTTTTAAACGTTGCACTGAAAGAAAATTTTGCAATGTGCATATTTTAGTTGGCCGAGTTCTAAACATACATATATACCTAATAGTACTAAAAATGTATGAAAGTACATAAAATTTGAAGAAATAAGAAAGCAGAATGACAAGTTAAGTAGACACATTTCAAAATAAAACAAGTAAGGAAGGCTAAGTTCGGGTGTAACCGAACATTACATACTCAGCTGAGAGCTTTGGAGACAAAATAAGAGAAAATTACCTAAACGAACCTAGGGTAACCCTAGAATGTGTTTGTATGACATGGGTTTCAAATGGAAGGTATTAAAGTGTATTTTAAAGTGGAGTGCGCTATAGTTCTATAGGTGGACGCAATTTCAGGATATCGCCATAAAGGTGGACCGGGGTGACTCTAGAATGTGTGTTGTACGATATGGGTATCAAATTAAAGGTATTAATGAGGGTTTTAAAAGGGAATAGCCCTTAGTTGTATAAGTGAAGGCGTTTTGGAGATATCGACCAAAATGTTGACCAGGGTGACCCAGAACATCTTCTGTCGGGTACCGCTAATTTATTTATATATGTAAACCACTTACAGTATTCCTGCCAAGATTCCAAAGGCTTTTGATTTCGCCCTGAAGACATTTTCATTTTCTTCTACTTAATATGGTAGGTGTCACACCCATTTTACAAAGTTTTTTCTAAAGTTATATTTTGCGTCAATAAACCAGTCCAATTACCATGTTTCATCTCTTTTTTCATCTTTGGTACAGCATTGTGGCATTTTTATCATTTATCGTAATTTTCGATATCGAAACGGTGGGCGTGGTCATAGTCGGATTTCGGCCATTTTGTATACCAATACAAAGTGAGTTTAGATAAGTACGTGAACTGAGTTTAGTAAAGATATATCGGTTTTTGCTCAAGTTATTGTGTTAACGGCCGAGCGGACGGTGGACTGTGTATAAAAACTGGGCGTGGCTTCAACCGATTTCGCCCATTTTCACAGAAAAAAATTACCGTCTATGCACCTACCAAATTTCACAAGGATTGGTAAATTTTTGTTCGACCTATGGCATTAAAAGTATTCTAGACGAATTAAATGAAAAAGTGCGGAGCCACGCCCATTTTGAAAATTTCTTTTATTTTTATATTTTGTTGCACCATATCATTACTGGAGTTGAATGTTGGCATAATCTACTAATATACTGTAAAGATTTTAAATTTTTTATTAAAATTTGACTTAAAAAAAATTTTTTTAAAAGTGGCCGTGTTCGTCATCCGATTTTCCTAATTTTAATTTAGCACACATATAGTAATAGGAGTAATACTATGTTCAAACAGAAAAATAAATTGAGGAAATTTCGATTTGAGTTGAGTGCTGTTCATACAACTCGATTTAGCTTACACAATAGTAATTTGATAGCTGGTTGGCTCATCTCTACAGCAAGAACATACCTTTGTTCAGACTGTCAAAATGTGCGTGTTGGTATTAGGCGAATGAAATGGAATGAAAACATAAAACTTTGAAATTTTTGTGTGTTGTAAGAAAATGTGTTCAATGTTTTGGTTTCATTTTGAGTTTGCCATCTTCTTTTGACAATCCCTACTCCAGTGAAATGAAAGACACAAAATCAGCTGATGAGATGAGCCAACCATATAGTTCAGCCATGCGCAACTGACGTTGAAATCTACTCAATAAACACACTATACAAGGTTGCATTTGCAGTTTGAAACAATTTATTACGCAATTTTTTTAAATTGGCAATTTGTTATTACAATTTATTATATGATAAATTGCGTAATAAATTGCCCAAATAGTATAAATTGCCAATTTGGTGTGTGTTTGAACCTAGTATAACGTTCCTGCCAAATTTCATCATCATATCCTCAACGACTGGCAAATTACAGCTTGCAAAACTTTTAAATTACCTTTTTTTAAAAGTGGGCGGTGCCACGCCCATTGTCCAAATGTTTACTAATTTTCTATTTTGCGTCATAAGGTCAACGCACCTACCAAGTTTCATCGCGTTATCCGTCTTTAGTAATGAATTATCGCACTTTTTCGGTTTTTCGAAATTTTCGATATCGAAAAAGTGGGGGTGGTTGTAGTCCGATTTCGTTCATTTTAAACAGCAATCTGAGATGAGCGCCCAGGAACCTAAATACCAAATTTCATCAAGATACCTCAAAATTTACTCAAGTTATCTTGTTTACAGACGGACGGACAAACGGACGGACGGACATGGCTAAATGAATTTCTTTTTTCACCCAGATCATTTTGATATATAGAAGTCTATATCTATCTCGATTAGTTTATGCCGTTACGGATTACCGTTATGCGAACAAAGTTAATATACTCTGTGAGCTCTGGTCAGCTGAGTATAAAAAGTTCTAAAGCTATATGATTAACATATCAGAAATTGTACTTAAAACTATATATATTACTAAAATTGTAATAATATCTTAATAGGAAATCTTAGCAGGAAATGAAAAGAAGCGCGGGGGCTGCAAAAGCTCTAAGATCACGTGCAAACCCTATGACGCTAGACTCACAAACTTTCTCATATCTCTAAAGAGACAAGTCTTTAGGTTGACGATGGGCAAACTAACTGGACACTGCTTTCTGGCATCACATGCTCAAAAGATAAGCCTCGTCAGTAACAGCTGATTTAGGAAATGCGAGCTGCACGAAGAAAACACGTTCTGTGTTAGTGTCCACCGTTCGCGAAGACAAGACTCCAGCTGTACAGAGAATACTTCTAGTATTTGCAAAGAGAACGGAGTTGTTCTATAATATAAGTGTCAATACCTAATTGGGTTTTTTTTTCGTTTGGTTGCCAAACTAATTCTGTTAACACTATAAACACATTCAGTATAAGTAGGTGAGGTCTTTATTGACGGGCAGGTCATCCTAACCTTGGCTAATGTGACTTCCATTCAAAGAGTTTTGAAAGTATTTAAGAAGTAAAGGGCTTTAAGGCTGAGTTGGACGAATCTCAGTTAGAGATTTTCGTTTTAACTCTAATAGAGACAGGACATTAATCATACAGAATTTTAAATCTGCAGAATTATAAAATTGTTTAGAACTTGTTTAGTACCAAACTTTGTTACAACTACAGAAATAAATTTGGCTGAAAATTCCATTAGTTTACTATTACAAATTTTCCTATTGCACTATATGAATTTTCAGCCAGTATATTGCTTTTCCCCCTCCCCAAACTTATTGAACACGCGCCGAAATGGCGCCAATAATGCGAATTCGAGACATTAAACACTATCAAAGGCTCTTTCGTATACTTAATAAAATTGTAATTTAAGTCGTTAAGGGGGCAGTAAAAATAAACAGAAAAAAATATACCACAAAAACAGCAAGCAAGAGAAAAACAAAAAAAATCGATTAACAGAGCCAAAGTACTTGAGTCAACAATGGCAAAGGTTAGCTGATTGGATTGTGTGCTGAGGTGAAGGTGACTCGTTGGCAGGACTACTGTGTATGTGCTTTTTTATGCCTGTGTATATGCAGTGATCTACTTGTACTCTGTACTGAATATGTGAAATATGTAGTAAGAAACATTCACAGAGACGTGCAACGCACTCGAAAATCGCGTGCAGACAGTTAACGACGACGCCCCAAACATATATGAATGAATGTTTTTCGTTTTTTGTTTCAATCGCTTTCATGTGTCAATTTGTTGGTTTTTATGCATGTGCTAACTAAGAGACATGCAACATTGCTATGTGATTGTTGCATGCAATTATTTTGTAAAACAAAAACAAACGAAAAAATCGCAATAAAAATCTTCAAACGAGGTTGCCTATGAAAGCAAGCGCAGCGCATTGCTGTTAAATGGGCAGCAAACATTAAAATTTATTTCTGATTCATAAATTGTTGACTAGCAAAAAGGTAGCTGTCAAGCATTTGCTGTTGAATAAATGTATAAATGCGTGCACGTTACTGTCCCAAGTGCACGAAATTTGTTAATGTCTTGCATGCTTTTAGGCGCAGTGGCTTTTGTTAAGGATTTTATGTTGTTTCTTCTATATGTTTTTGAATGACATGAATCGCATGTTTACTTTATCAAGCCAGGGTTGTCTCATCCGAGGGGAATATTTTAGAGCCCTTATTAATACTCACGGGCTTTAGTTCATCTTAAAATGAACCTTTGCTTTAAAAGGCAGCACATGATGTACCGGCTAAATTTTTTATGTTGTGACTTTTCAAACGATCAGCTAGTACTTTTTATGCTTTTCAATTTTGGCAACCATTTATGAATCCAAATTTTAAGACCGCATTAAGTTGCTACCCCTTCAAATTACAGAATGATTTTTCCTGTAAATTGTGCAGACCTCTTTTTAGAAATTCTGGTTCCAAACGTTGTAACTTCGCACGACATTATCGGTTTATTTGGATGCGTCTATCTTATATATGTTAAAAACGGTTGAGAGTCTCTGTCCTCGATATAAAGTTTAGAGCGAAGTCTCAATTTCTAACAGGCCTGTAATCATTTCAATATCTGATTGGTTTTATTTTACATATGTTACCTGATAAATTTTTACACAAGGACCGAATCCCTAACCAGAATATTCCCTATTCATTAAGGGTCTAACAAATCCTGAATATGTTCTTAGTTCCCCCGACCTTCTTGGTCTTCATCCGCATGCAAAGCCTGAAAAGACCATCAAATTAGAACGATAAGAGGTTTAGGATGAACTCAAGATTAGTCGGAAAAAATATGCGTCTATAGTTACTTTTTATAATTTCATAACGGTTGGAGTGATAGGTTTTATTGAAGCATTTTATATGGAGAGATCAATTGTACTTATTAATGCCTGAATATGTAGTGTCGTACTGGTCCTCTCATCACTCCGACTGGAACAACGGGTACCGTCTGACAAGTCGTCTTTGTTCGCCTACGAGTACTAACGCACAAGTCCTCTGTCGTAATAAAATATTATTGATTTTTTCGTATAGGTACTGTAGAAAAATAAACCAGAAACACATCCACCCTTTTATTTGTAAGATCATGGGTTCCAATGAAGCTGATGAATGAGTTTACCAACTCTTTAAATGGGTTTTTTTAAACGAGATACTTCAGTTGTCTGAAAGATTTTCTTTCTTCTATTTTAATTGAAAATTTAATATTCTTCTATTCTAATTGAACATTTTTTCAAGTAGGAAAAAATAAATGATACAGCAATAATAATAAAAAATAAAAGTTATTGGTAAGCGCTTCAGCTCATTTTGAACCCTTGATCTCAAAAACAGTTTTTAGGCTCATTATGGGGCTCCGCATTTTTCTTGTATAACTCATTTCAATTTCATTTATGTTTTATTTTGATCCACCTATTTCGTTGCCGAATCTTCAGATAAACTAATCCCAACTTTACCCCAAAAGGTACCCAAAAAGCCTAAGGGAAATGCTACCATCCTCGATAAGCAACTGCTTAGCAAAGGTGGTCAATAGAAAATATTCCGCACCTTCGTTGGCTCTTTGTTTGATGCAATAAGTAAGACAAGTTTTTCCAGTATTCCTTTATACAATCATTTTGAAAGACTCTATTGCCTTTTCCAGCCCTCTCTCTTCAGTATTAACATCGATCTGCTGCTTCCGCAAACTGTACAGGCATCCACTTTTTTATTATTTCTAGGCATTTTTGAAACTAACCTCCAATATTTCAAAATTGGAGCTCATACATACATAGCCACCGAATTAGCGGACCTAGAAAAAAAGTCATGATTCGTGTCAAAAGGTAGGCGTCACTCGTTTCCGTAGTGATGACAAGGCTAGGAAAAAATTTAACAAGCAAAATAAAATTTCCCTAAATTTAGAGGGCTGCATTTATAACTTGCCAGACACCCCCAAAAAATCGTCATAATCACACTTGCTACTTACAAGAACAAAAAAAAATCAACACCGAAAACATATGTCAACATTCGACTTTAATGCGCATAAAAGCTAAGACATTCTAGTCGGTTATTGCTGTATGTGAACTAAAGCATACGGCATGTGGTGGCATTTATTGGGTGGTTTCTTTTACAATTTTTTTTTGTCTTTCATACCTATTTGCTAAACTCAGCATATAAGAGGGTTGCTTAGTACACCCTTTTTTGGAGTTACAATTAAAGTACACATTCCCAAATATATTTAAATATATATGAACGTGTGCGACCATTAAATATTTAGTAGCATGTGCCTTGTATGGTTGGGTGGGTCAACTTTCCTTTTGGATCCGGAAATTATATTTGGGTGTGCAACATTTCATATGCAAATTAATCAAGATAAAATGCTTATAAGCTTTTTTTATAGCAAAACATATACTCACACAAGAGCGTACTGAATTTTATGAATTTATACCAGGGTGCGGAAAAATACTTTTATAAGAATATTAACATGAATTTTTCAAAATTTATTCTGCGTTCTTATTCGCGTACAAAAATATTAAAAAACAAGTCAATGTATTGGTCATATTCTCGATAGCTGCTGATGTAGACAAGTTATCGGCGCTTTATCGATTCACTATCCGTCTAGTATCCAAAACAATACATATCTATTAGTTATCGGTTTATGTCGGCTTTTTTAACGAATTAACCAGATATCTATGAATCATCAGCGTAACATTATTGATTATCGGTTGGTTATCGGTAGGTTATAGACGTTTTATTCCATTTTTATCGATGTTAAACAATGCCAGCAGTTCACCGGTTAGCTATCGCTGTGTTAACAATATCGAATTTTTTAAGTTTCTTAATCGGCGTGTTATCGATAATATATATAAAATTCCGATGACAAGCCGTTATTTCTTCTATATCAGCTTTTATCGATAAAGAATTTTTTTCTTTAGCGATATGTTGAAAACAGTTGTTTTATTCGCGTTCGCTTATAGGCTGCATTGTATGTTTCCGTACCCTGATTTTTTCATTTCTTTAATATTTGTACACATACTTACATATTTGTGTGTTTGCATGTGTACTTTGAATCATTATTTTCAGCTTTCCTTTGTTATGATTTTCAAGGAAAAAATTATAATGACAGGAAGTGATGAGTTAAGTTAAGCTACAAGCAGCACGACACGATATGCTTTACATTTACATACATATGCATGTGTTTACATTTACATGTATCTAAGATCACAAGTCATAACAGCCGAAGTTTAAAATCACGCCATCGAAAAGGTGGTTTGAAGTGCTTCAAAACTCGAATAAACAAGTCAAGTATACACACATTCATTCAAAATCAATAGTCCAAATATGTACCGTTATAAATTTTTTAAATCTAAATGATCGCAAGTGTTTATGTAGTAAAGTATAAAATGTCAATAAAATTTATTTTGTGAATTATCCTATCTCGACTTAGGCGATTATGCATTGTGAACACATGAATGTAGTCACATGTAAAAAAGCCAAATAAAAAAGTCCAACAAGTTTGTTTGAGATTTCGGTAATTACCACTTATAACTATACAATAATTAGAGTAGTGGAATTCCTCTATTTTTGTGCGGGTTACTTGCTCGATATAAAACCTAAAACGCTTTATATTAGCTTCACTTGTATGTTGTATGTATGCTTGTTTGTTAACTCTCTAGGATAGCCGCGCAAAAGGAGAATTAGACCCATCCAGCGGCATTGGCTAATTAACTCCGCTACAAAAGTGCGAATTGAGCTTAATAGCGGAGACACGAATCTCTATGCTACGGTGCTATCACAACGTCAAATATCTAAGTGGATTGTAGATACTAAAACTAAATATCTAAAAGCGTGTTTTATAGTTTTTAAACTATATATTAAATATAATATGAAACAATTCTATACCCAGAATTTCTAAGTACACAAACAATTTGTATATCTTTCATGAACTATGAAATGGTATATTAACTTTGGTGCGATGTTTTGTAACGTTGAGAATATAGAAGATATACTCACCATTAAGTATACCGAATTGATCAGGGCGACGAACTGAGTTGATATAGCCATGTCCGTCTGTTCGTCCGTTCGTCTGTCTGTTTGAACGCAAAATAGTCCCTCAAATTTTGAGATATCTCAATGAAATTTGGCACACAGGATATATTTTTTGTATTTATATT
Source organism: Eurosta solidaginis (assembly GCA_029619165.1). Classification (NCBI taxonomy): domain Eukaryota; kingdom Metazoa; phylum Arthropoda; class Insecta; order Diptera; family Tephritidae; genus Eurosta; species Eurosta solidaginis. The sequence goes on from JARSSU010042717.1 coordinate 15,936, forward strand.
AGACATTTGTCGGATACGGTAGGATCGGACCAGTATAAAATATATCTCCCATACAACCGATCGTCAGATAGACGATTTTGGTCATTCCTGCCGCAATTTAGAAAGTATACAACGTGAAACTCGGTGATATATATTCTAGTATATTATAGACGACTATCCTGAAAAAATCACTTTGTGATCGGAGCTTATATATATGTTGTATACTCCCCATACAACCGATGGGTTTCAGATAGAAAGATTTTTTGGCAAATTTCTTCCCCTTAATTCCAATACAAAACGTTAAACTTGGTGATATATCAATTCTAATATATCATAGAAGATTTCTGAAAAAATCACTTGATCGCACTTTTATGGTATATATAGTTATATACCTATCCATATCAACCAATCGTCGTCACAGTAGATAGATTTTTGCCCATTTCGCCTTAGTTTTCCAATATAAAAACGTGAACTTGGTGATATATATATTCCAATGTATCATAGAAGATTTCCTGTAAAATCATTTCGATCGGAGCTATATATAATATATATCCCATAGGTTACGTACATACATCTGTTAACTATATATTTTCTTATCGTATTACACTCTCGATTATTTGGAGATTACGAACGGATAAGATTATTGTTTAGCCCATTCATGAAAGGTATGAGTCTTCGGCACAGCCGAAGACATCCCGTCCTTACTTGTTTTATTTAATTTATTGGCCACCCTCGTCTTTACTTCTGACCAAATTCATTCATTTGGTAAACACTTAAGTCGCGATGTGGCACCTCTAAACATCAAATTAAAAAGCTGAAATTTTTACGGGCTAGCTTTTTTGGATGTCTTTTACAATATTTTAACTATTTATACCAAACGGAAAAATACAAAAATTTTCTTGGCCTACCCTAATATACATGTTGAGTGTCAAAGGAGAAACTGCTTTAAAGCTTAAATACATTTAACTTTTTGTATGTTCCCTTTTGAATTTTTTATTTTGTGTTGAATTATAAGTTTAGTATTTATAAAAAATTGTGTAGTATGTTGGCACATATGTCATGTATAATATGAATATTTTAGAATTCATTCATTAGGTTAGAAAAGTTAATTTTGAAGGAAAGCTAAATACGGAACGAACCAGTTACATTTCTTCCGGAAAGTTAAGATAAAGTTTATTGTTCTGAAAGTAACGTAATTAATATTTAAATATTATTTTTGAGCTTATTGCAATGATGTGCTTTTAAAAGAAGCTACAGATACAAGATAAGTACTAAGTAAATTGAAGATGAAACATTTCAAAGAGAAATGCTACCCATTCAGTTTTTTGTCATAGACGTACGCCATGGCGTGTGGGTAACTTTTATGGCATATGCATGGACTTTTTTCGAACTTATAGAACTTTCACCAGAATGCACGGCTGACGTGATGTGGTCGTAATGGCAAAGCAACATCAAAAATTAAGAAACAAGTTTTTTTCAATTAGAAAAAGTTTTTCTAATCGGCGTCGCCCCTCGTCAGTGATTTGGCATACACATCGAGTGTAAAAGCTTCTTAATGACAACTGGGCCCCGTATCGTGAGTACGAATAACGACATATGTGAACTAAAGACTTCGCGTACTAGTTAGATTTATAATTTATCATAATTTGTGTAAATAATTTGACAGTTTCATATTTATAAATTGAGTGAAGAATGAATTCCGATACGATCGTGACACACGATACGAGCCCTGATATGCCTTACAGATGCCGTTGGCAGTCGGCATAAACATGTGGGTCCCGTCCCTCAAATTCGTAGGAAAAGTTATAGGGAGCATGACGCAAATAGGAAGAGAAGCTCGGCCTAAAATCTTCGGAGGCTATCGCGCCTTGTATTCATAGTTATTTAATTTGAATATATGAACACATAACAGATTATAGCAAGAGAACTCAAACATCCAGTAAAGCACTAGTAAACGCCAGAAGACAAGTAAATTAGTATCGTTGACTTCTAATCATTATCAACATACTTGGAGTTTTTACAGCGTAGGCTTTGGTAGGAACTCAAGTCTTACCTCAGTACAGGTATTGTGCGGGATATTTCATCGTGGATATAGGACCTTACATTTTAATTGCCTTTTTCAGTCCAAGGTTGTACTTACAGGCAAAAGTGAGACCTAATTTTCGAGTGTTTTGTCGAGAAAAAGTCTGTTCTGTAATGTCAACAGAAGGGAAATGTTAAAACTACAGTTTCTCTTTTGAACAGTCTACATTTATATTCTTAGAGTGACTGTAATATTAGTTAGGTAAACAGAGCTATGATTTATGTAATATTTAAACTTTTTTTTGTTGATTTTACTGTTAAATCGGACAATTCAGATCAACATTTTGCGCGATATTGATTCAATAATTATTTGCGATGGAAAAATTACGGAAATTTCGGTAGTATTTACCCTTAGTTCGGTTGATTTTATCAGCTGTTTTCTTGCAGCATATGGTAGATCTCACAAGGTCCTTTCCTCACTTTGCTTCGCTCTGTATATCGAGTTTTAATTTTTTGCTTTGATGACCGCCTTTGCTTCCATTTCAACATCAACCAGCCGTTCATCGGTACTTTTCCTCGAACGGGTCTGATAATTCAAAGTACATGCCCCCAAATCATAGTTCTCAAGGATAAAAGTCATCAAAAAAGAGTTCATGTTTTCAATAAATAATCACCGAAAACAAATCGCATTCCATAAAAGATACCAATCTCCAACCCATTTTTCTTTAAAGCATCTACCTCTAAACCATCGATCCTGTATGCGCCCTGTATTTTCAGTTGGAATTTACATAAAGATTGAGCACGGAATTTACGCATGAGATGTTTACTGCTTGAAGTACAATACAGAACTGATTGACTGCTTGCATGAATCTCTGTCTCTGCTATCACACGACATATAGGTGAACGCCGCATAGTTTTTCGAAGCTCTACAAAGCTCTCGAGTGCATCACTGGTGTATACTTATAGGTAAAATACAACTCCTAGGTAAGCATGCCTTTGTTTTATCTGTTGTGAAATCAACTTGCAATTTTATGAAAATGCCAGACAATTAAAATTATTACTCAAATTCATAGATAACCAAAGGTGATAAATAAATCAAATGCTATAATCAAATAAAGGCTGGGTTTTCGATACAAACAAATATATCTGTAATGGTATTAGTGCAATAAGTATATGCATTAAATGTTAAATTATAAAACTTTGGTAAATATATTACTGAATAGAATGGACAAATTAAATACGACACACCTCCATATCTCTTTGATAAATATAATATGTTTAATTAAAAGGTGAAAGAGCAAATATATGAGCCATAACTTTCTTGCAAATTGTATTAAAGATGATTTCTAGTGCCTTGATGAATGTATACTCACCGAAAATGTATTGGCACAATGACTTTTTGCTGTTTTCAGTTAGTTCTGCTTAGCAAAAATAATTTTCGCTATTTTTTTTACAAAAGCATGTACAATTATATAATAAAACCAAAATAAGCTAATGTTCAAGACGTACGCGCGAATTTCGCGAAATTTCGAATTGCCTCCAAACTTTTGCAAGTAGTTATATATAGTGAAACAAATGCTCAATTCAGCTGACAAAAAAAAATTGCCAAAAATCAGGAAACTATTTAAGCGCATTAACTTTAACACTTGACTGCACTAAAATTCATGATCTACAAAACTGTATACTCAGAAAAACTCTAGAAACTCTTCTTTGAAAATTTTTTAAGTTATACTGAAATTCGTATTTTGAATTCGAATTTTCGCAAATTTTCCGTAAGATCGTGAACTTTTAGTTTATATTGATTTTTTAACATATTTGTATGTGAAGTTATGAAAAAAATGCGAAAATAATTTTCGTAAGCAAAACTAGGCGAAAACTGCAAAAAGTCAATACTTTTTTCCGTGAGTGACCTTACATATACCATGGAGGTACCTATCCTCCAACATTGTATAAAAAATAAATGCCGTTTCATGTTAACTTTTAAATAAAATAATTTAAAAAACAAACTTATATAACAATACTTACATTAAGAAAAAATAATATTAAAAGCTAGAAAATATTAGGTAGGTCCTACGTACTAGTCATCACACTCCTCATCAATCTAAGGCGTAGATCAGACAAATAAATAAAAGCGTTGGACGCGTAAAATTTCTACTGATAAGACATAAGTAAGACCAACTGAACCTTAATTAGTTTTATGCTATGCCTCACGTTTTTAAAAATTTCACGCGCCCAACGCTTTTATTTATTTTGTCTGATCAACGCCTTAGATTGATCAGGAGTATGACTAGTACCTAGGACCTACCTAATTATTTTCTAGCTTTTAGTATTATTATTACTTAATGTAAGTATTGTTTTCAATAAAACCGTTGAACTTAAACATTTTTTTATAATTATTTTATTTTCAAGTTTTTAGTCTTTATTTAATTGCCTATTATTTCTCATTCTATTTTAGTTCATTTAGTGACTCTTATTACAAGGGCTCTTTCGTGACAATTTTTTACAATCTAGTCCTCAATACTTACACCTTCCAAGACTTTGCGCGACTCGGCGTTACGTATGCTTGTCCCTCCTCGAATTCCAAAGTATTTTGATGTCACTTCTCCTGGACTGTATGTAATATTTGTTCCAAATATGAGCCAAATCGGACCACAAATACGATTTTTGTAATATTTCGATCCATGCGCCACCTATCGGAGTTTTTTTTATCTTATTGTTGCATTTCCATCAGGATCTGCATTATATTCCAAGTTTCACGCTTGTAGCTTATCGTACATATGTAGAGTCAAGCTACATAAAATGTTTAAAAAACATAGCACTCGTGAAAATTTAAGTTTTCTAATAAATTTAAGAATCTATTTTCTAATAAAAATCATTCATACTCCATCATTAATCAAAACCACAATCAGTTCAATTTTTATAAGCCATGTTTATTTTGCTTGAAACAACAAAAATAATAAAACTGCAAACCATACAAACACTGAATGACAAATGAGACACTACTAACAACAAATAAGCACAGCAACAATTACTACATAACAATAATTGTAAACAATGTTAAAGTGACGTAAAGTGCAGCTTAGCTAAACGCCACCAAGTGAAATGAAGAAGATGTCTGTTTGTATGGAGACTTGATTGCATGCACAGATGGTCGTATCGATGCTACAGTGTTGCATGGAAAGAAGCATAGAATATATTAATACATAATTTTTTAAAAGTCTATAGCTGGAAACTTCGCAAATATATGCTCCCGAAATCATTGGTACATTTCTAGTTTCTAAAACTAAATAAATAACAAGTAAAGGTGTCTTAGTTCGGACACTTATATACTCAGCGTGACCTTCAATTGTACATTTCATTTCAAATAAATTACTTTTCTACATAACACGTGGCACCGCCCGTTTAAAAAAAAAGTTTCTCCACATTTCCTCTTACAATAAACACTTGATAAGTGAAATATCATTGATTCAAAACTATTTTTTAAGCTTATTATTTTAGTCTACCACCCTTTTAAACTTGTTTTTATATCTAAGTTGCCGTGGTCTTTAACCGATCCCATCCATTTTTACTAGAAATATTTTCTGCTATAAGGAAATATGTGTACACATTTCATTACGATATGTTAATTTTTTCTTTCGAGTTATGGCTCCCGAAACAAAGAAAATTGCTTCCTCGTAAAAGGGGCGGTGCCACGCCCATTTTCAAAAATTTTAGTGTTTTCCAATTAGTGTTATAATTCAATTTAGAAAGTAAAAATTCTATTGATACAAAGCTCTTTTTTCGCTAAGATATAGCTTATTATTTTCGCCTACGACCTCTTCTAAAAATCTTTTATATAAAAGTGGGCGTGGTCTTTAACCAATCTCGTCCATTTTTTCTAGAAATATTTCCTGCTATAGGGAAAATTTGCGTACCCAATTTATTACGATCCGTTAATTTTTCTTCGAGTTATGGCACCCGAAACAGAAAGTTGCTTAGTTATAAAAGGGGCGGCGCCATGCCCATTTTTTAATTTTGAAGTTTTTCCTATTTTTTATTATAAATCCCCTTGGGAAATGAACACCATTGATATAAAGCTCTTTTTTGCAAAGATATAGCTTATTTTATTCGTCCCACGACCCTTTTAAAAATCTTTTATATAAAAAAGGGCGTGGTCATTAACCATTCTTTAATTTTTCTTCAAAAGCATTCCTTATAGTAGAGGCAACCTCTCTGCCGAATTTTTATTATTATTTATTAAATTACCAGGTTTTTTGATTTTTCCAAAATTGTTTATATATAAAAGTGGGCGTAGTTATCATCCGATTTCGCTCATTTTCAACACCAATCTATTCTGGGTCCAGATAGGCTAGTGTACCAAATTTGGTGAAGATATCTAATATCTACTCAAGTTATCGTGCTAACAGAAGGACGGACGGACATGGCTCAATCAAATTTTTTTTCGATATTGATAATTTCGATATATGGAAGTCTATATCTATTTCGATTCCTATTATAACTGTACAACCAACCGTTATCCAATCAAGTTAATATACTCTGTGTGCAAAGCACGCTGAGTATAAAAATCACAAAATATCGAAAGCATTAAATGTGAAAATTTTTCTCCTGAAGTGGGTCAAATTTGACCCGAACACCTTGTGAAGGTTAACATCAAGTTGCCTGATAAAATGCTATTACTGCTTTTGTTTGAAATCATCTGCACTATGCTGCATTGGTTTTCAAACCAAAAGTTAACTGAATGTATTTTTTATTAGGTTTGTAGCTTTTTAGTTAATAATTGAAATTTTAAATTTTGTCTATCCTCCTACGCGTTTCGACGTCAAGTCTCCTTCTTCAGGAACATCTGTTTTCTTACGGATATTTTCCTTGAGTCCTTATATGCTATATTATAAAGAAGGTAGCCAAGCAGCTCTCTCAGCGATAGTCATGATCCATCTTTTTCCCTAACTCAGAAGTGATACTATCTTTTTTATCGATTTAAAATTTCTTCAACTTACTCTGCTCCTTGGCGAATCAATCTTTCTTCTCGCACTTAATGTTCTTAAGGGCGCGCTATAACCCTAGATAAGAAGTTGCTTCTCGATGGCTAATTTTCTTGAGACACTTACTGTTCGAATCAATATTAGAGCACGTAGAGTACGAACACGAAGATGCCGCTATTTTTTACGTGAATTTCGACATTACCGATTTGGTTGTCAACTTTTCGGGTTCTATTTTGAGCCTTGTCGAGGTCGAGAAGCTCTTGTAGACGTGATATGTTTTGATTAACCTTATATGTTAACTGATTTAACGCATTTTATGTCGGGCGGTGATGTGACCTATATGCATTCTCGATAATATTAAGGTGCTGAGAAGAGTTAACTTAAAGTTCGGGACATACCAGGTATATAGCCTAGAACTGTAGGTCTTGAAACGCTTGTCACAATCGTCCTTATAAAATAGTTGTCCTCATCAGTGATTTTACCCTTGGAATCCAGTTAATGACGCTTTTGATTGGAAATATTATGATTGCTACTATGACAGGGTTGTAACGTAGGAGCAATGACTATTGTCAGCCACGACAAAACATAAATATGGTTCTTATAAAATTTGTTTACGAGAGATACACACGCCATGGAAAGAGCGTAAAAAGTGGCTGCATAGAAACGAAAACTGATTCACTGTTTGCTTTGCTGAATCTCAGTTGATGCGTTTCACATGATATGTAAAGGCCCGAACACATAGGAATATTCTATTTGACGATCCCCATACAAACACATGCAGTCAACTCATCTGTCAGCGCACGATGCTGCAGTTGACTGCATGTGTCATATGGGGATCGTGAAATAGGTTATACTTATGTATTCGGGCCTTTAGTGAATACCGAGTAGGTTTTATACTGGTTTATACTAATGTTTTTGCACACCACTGTGGCCGCTAGACTTCACTTAAGCATATTGCTACAACACATGCTAACTCACGCGCTGTCTGTGAGTGCTGAACACATTTAGCATTTGGCTTATCGTCCGCAAATGCGTTTTATGCTCCTCTGACAACTCGCGATTATGATTACTGTTGTAAATCTGTAAAATATGTTTGTTGCTTTATTATGTTGCTTTTTATGTTTTGTTGACCAGCACGCTATCCAATGAAGACAAAAATAAATAAATAGAAAAATAAAGCGTGAAAAAGCTTTTAATATGTTAAAAGGTGAAAAAAAACAACAAACAAACAAAAAAATAAGAAAAATTGTCTAGCTCTTATCGCTGCATATAAAAGCATGCATAAGCTGCATCAACGAATTTTCTACTACAAAAAATCACAAGAGACATCAATAACAACAACAAACATATACACCACTTCAACTCAGGTCTCGTACTTAAGAATAATGTGTCCATTTGAACTTTCCTGTGCGCTTGGGCGCGCCACGCAAAGCAAGCCTAGTAGACAGCAGTGGTTTTTGGTTTCTTTCAAAAGAAAAAAAATAATATTTTTTTGTCTTCCCCCTTAATTGCAACTCTCCTTCCACTTTGCATATCTTATTTAATTCTCATGTGGGTCTTTTTGACGGGGCGCACTTTTGTCGTCTTCCCATCAAACATTTTCAGTTGTCTTCCTTTTTCGCTTTTCTTTTGCTTCGTACTGCAATTGCATGCCACAAGGCGTTCAAGTGACTTTGCATGTTGACCTCAGTTATTTATTGTAACCCTCAATGTAGCCATTCGCTAAGGTTGTACATATTTCTTATTTTTAACGATAATGATTTCATAAAATTTCTCTAAGTACTTTTATTTTCAGGTGCGGTCAGAAAGGCTAATTCTAGTTATGTTTCAAATATACTCACAAGCGAGTCCATATAAGTACTAAGTACTCGTAATAATGTTAGCTTTTAATATTGATATTAAAGAAAATTTACAAAATTTGCACACCACGTTGGTTACTTGACATGTTTCTTAATTTGACTTCTCCACCAGCTAGCTTTTGGGTGCTGGGGTGCCTCTATCCACACTGCCATATGAATGGTCCGCTGCCCGCGCTGTAATATGTCGCTTGGTATTGCCATTCTTTACACTCAATTAGGTATAACCTTATGAATACTATATGTTTTTAATCCGAATGGTTTGGAATATTTTAAGGCGCGTTCAACAGAACTTGATAATTAACATTGGATTTTTAGCAGTGTGCTATTGGCATTATGGAGTTTTTAATATTATTCTGGTATAATTTTAAAAGCTTAATCTAGAGATGAAAGAGTCTAGACTATATTGGAAAGCATAGCATATTCTACTGACCTATAACTGGCAAAACAGGTCAAAAAGAGATGTGAGAGAGAAGAGATGTGAGGCGAGTTAACGCTTTATGAAGAAAATTAGCAGCATGTTACCCGACTTCAATTGTTTATGAACATTTTTGTTTGACTTACGAGCCTTTATCCAAAATAAAACTAAAACTTTATTACCGATATCTTTAAAAAAAGAATATAGATATTTTTCGGGAATAAATCGATAACTTTTCGATAAAAAATCTTTAATATTTCGATAACAAATCGAAATTATGTAACATTTCGATTGTAATTGATAACTTTTCGACAAAAAATCTGTAAAATTTCTATAGCTAATCGATAAGGCGGCCACCGTGGTGTGATGGTAGCGTGCTCCGCCTATCACACCGTATGCCCTGGGTTCAACTCCCGGGCAAAGCAACATCAAAATTTTAGAAATAAGATTTTTCAATTAGAAGAAAATTTTTCTAAGCGGGGTCGCCTCTCGACAGTGTTTGGCAAGCACTCCGTGTGTATTTCTGCCATGAAAAGCTCTCAGTGAAAACTCATCTGCTTTGCAGATGCCGCTCGGAGTCGGCATAAAACATGTAGGTCCCGTCCGGCCAATTTTTAGGGAAAATCAAGAGGAGCACGACGCAAATTGGAAGAGAAGCTCGGCCTTAGATCTCTTCGGAGGTTATCGCGCCTTACATTTATTTTTTATAATCGATAACCTTTCCAAAATACATAGCCCAACTTTAATAACGTGTCTATGCTTTTTCGATAGTAAATTTATAACCTTTCGATAGTAAAATAATAACTTTCCGATAGCAAATTGTAAATCTTTCGATAACAAAACTATAGTTTTTCAAAAACAAATCGATAACGAATTGCCGAATACTCCGACAACAAATCGATAAATTCTTATAAAATTTATAACATTTCAATAAATAATGCAGCTCTTTAGTAATAAATCGTTAAAAACCCGATTACTCGTCGATGAATATTTCAAACCGGCAGCAAAGCTGTTAACACATTGAAAATTTTCATATTCTTGAGAGTCGCTCCCTGAGTCCAGGAGACCGCAAAATGTATTCCCTATGAAATCTATAACTTTATAACTACTCGTACAAAAATTTGTTCTGATGAGGACGCAATATTCAAATCGGGTTTTCCTCGAAATACTTATTTTGGTTTAACGTCAGATTTTAAGACACACAGCTTTTGAATAATGTGATTTCTTAAAAAAAAACCAGCTACGAACTAGAGGGATGTCGATTTAGGTCGTTAGTCTAAAATAATTCAAAATTCCTTCTTTTTTCCACGTACCATTTTTCTGTGCCTAAGCGATCGAGTCCCAGATTTTTAATATTGTTAGTTATTAGCCCCTTCCGACTTAGGTCCACAACAGCAATGATCCATACTTAAAGGTCGTTAGCATAAAATAATACAAAATTCCTTCTTTTTTCCACGTACCATTTTTCTGTGCCTAAGCGATCGGGTTCCGCGTTTCCAATATTGTTAGTTATTAGCCCCTTCCGACTTAGGTCCACAACAGCAATGATCCATACTTAAAGTTCAGCCGAATCATCGATTTTTACCTCCATGCCAAAAGTTTTGGCCTTAGACCGTTTTTGTAACATTACTTTGTTGAAAAATTTTGAAGTATACAAATCGGAAAGGAATGAATCGCTGTAATCCTCTAGAAGAGAAAGAATCAAAATTGTAGGCCAAAAGATTGAGACACCCAAATTTATAATTCATAAGTTAGGCTAGGTTATGGTGGCGGCACCACCTCAATCCAGGTGGACAAAATTAGGCTGAGTGGCCTATTGTTATATCTGCGAATGAGCTAACGTCTTTTCTACTTGTACTTTTTCACACAAAGAAACTGTTTTCTATCTTTTCCAAGTCCCTACAGCTTCTACAATGTGCAGGGGTTGGAATGTAATCGCCATATACTACCGTCTGGGAGTTTTTAGGAAATTAGAAAGGAGAACCGTTATGTGGGCACACGCTTGCCAACACTTTTACGAGTGCCTTTTTATGGACACTAATGGCATTATCTTTCTCAGTGAATATTGATACGGGATAGTATGCGACACAATAGAAGCAATGCTAGTCAACTGGTTTAACAGTTGTTGTTGTAACTCACCTTCATTAGCTGGTTTTAGGGGTTTTAGAAGTGATATTATCCCTGTCATTTGGTATTGTTCTATAATGACGAAGGACTTCAACGAAAGGTTGAAAATTCGCGTCCGGTAGCTTACGCCCTCATTGCGAAGGTGTTCAAGTTTTGGCCTGGCTATACCATCTGGGGTTATTGATTCGGAAGACTTAGTTCTTGTAACCCCTGTATGGTTGCTGGTAATGCGCGGCGCGTCGTTCTTGTGCCGGTCTATTTGTACGATGTCTAGCCTTGTATACTGAACGATGCATTACGAAAGCGCTCGCACATTTCTTCGAATCCGAGAAAGTTTTTTCGTCACATGGTAAGCATATTTTCAATTAAAATTCACCGACACCCGCAGAAGGTTACAGCCCTGAGAAATTTCTATTTGCGTTTTTGAAGTTTATAAGTGTCCACCATTCAGATTTGATGAAATTTGCTCATCTCTGTATTGAGAGGAGTATGGGCAGGCGGTCGAATGCTACGTTGCTACATCTGGTCATATTGTATGCCAATGGCCCGCTGTAGTAGACTAATGCCAAAGGATGAAAAATCACATATTTGAGGTGTAGCAGTTTGTGCTCTGCCGTATTCAGATTTCTCGAAATTGGCTTTAACTAAATTTCCGCTTATCTTAGTAAAAAAATGCTCTTCCGTCTAATAAATTACTCCAACGCCCATTAAATAGTCGTGCGACAATCTCATTCCACCCACATTTACCAATAATCTTTTTGTCTGATACAACAAGCTCTTCTCACTTTTCTCACTCTTTTCAAAATACATTTTAAATTGTTTTTGTTTTTGTTTTTGCTTAACAGCTCTTACTAAGTACTTGCGTGGGTTTCCATTTAATTTTTTCCAAAATTTATCTTTACATTTGTTAACAATTAGTAATGGATTGGTCTACAGTTGGTGGTTGCTGTTGGTAGCAACGGTAGTTTTTAGTTAAATGCGCTTTTCGACAAATCCTACACTCTCTTTGATATTAGATAAGTATTTAAATATTGTAGCACATACAAACATATATATTTTCGTATACCCATACTTACTATTGAAATAAAATTTCCTGCGTGCTGACACTTCAAAATAGATTTATGTACAGTAATTAATTTCATTTGATTTAATGCAACATTTTTCCATTCAATTGATGTTGCATAGAAATACGCGCACACGTTAACCTTAATTACATACCTTGAAAATACCTTCTAATATGTATGTATTGCTATAATTCATGCAAATGCATATTTAATACACCTACATTTGTTCCGCTTTGTTGGCCCATATTTGATTCCACTTTTGATTAATTATTTACAAAATATTTAGTTAAATTTTTAATTATTTTATGTGCTGTCGAATAGCATTAATTTTGTTAGATAGCTATTCAATTTCGAGCTTGAGTGTATAGTTTTTAGTTTCGAAGTGTAGCGGAACTCAGGAACCCGCGCGTATTAAACGCCGATATAAGGAAAATGACGGCATAGATTATGTATGGTGCTAAAAAGCAAGGGACGCAAAATATAATCCAACTTGCAGATCAAGCGATTTGCGAAGATAACAGAATATGGTAGACGTGTTGTTTTCCCATCTGATAAAAAGTGGATATCGACCACCCGCACAGTCACCAAGAGTTGACAGGATATGCGCAGAAGTTATAAGGCTGCCTGCAAAGAGTCACTCGAGCTGTTGCTGTTTCTCAACGTTCTCAAACGCTCATTTCATATATTTACATATCTCAATTGTAAGCCGAGCTTACACAGCTTCACAGCTTCAGCCTATAGCTTCAAAGAATAAGCTTAGAGCTTTGTGTACTAAGCATTTGCCGTAAGCGTGATGGTATAAAGTATCACTATAATCGTACTTGTTAATTATCGCCTGATATCCTTTTGCTTTGTATTCATCTCCGTAACCGTTCTCTCTTCGTAATTAACACCACTATTATACGCATAAATATTATCCTAATCAGTATCGTTTTCCTACACTCAAAAAAACATTGGATTGGAGAAGCTATATATTGCGCTGCCAGCCCCATGAGAGGGTTGCGTTACCCAACCCCTTAAATCTTTTAGGTATTTCAATGGCCTCTTATGACAGGCATAATTTCAGCGGTGCCGCCCACTTAATTAGACATCTCCTTTTTTCAGTTACTTTTAACTCCACGCGTCCTCCCGTTTTGAACTTCTCTTCCTCTACGTGGTTTTTTTCGATTTGGTTTACAATTTCTCTTTCCTTAGGAGGATATCATAGCGCTTACATCGACTCAGCCATGTACTCACCGTAAACGGCATATTGCAAACGTTTTTCTGTTGAATATGCACATGCATGTTACGGCTGTCTTGAGATGGTATAGCGAGCATAAACAGCGTCTGATCGCTTATACTGGAACATTTTTTTTCTGAATGCTGTTAGATTCATCGATACTATGTTCCAACTTACTCGTTTCATAAAACCGCTTATACAATTTAAGCAGCATTTTATAATTTCATTAAGTTTTAGACAGTTAACCACTGCTCATACTTAGTTTGAAACCTTATATAGTAACAGTGATTACCCGTCTCGACCGCATTAAAAGCGTCCACTAAAGCTTCTGCCTTTGCAAGTTCTGCTGTCTTCTCTTCTCATTAGTGCTACTTGACCCTCTCACAGGTCACACTATACCCAGTATTTCCATCCGAAAAACTCTAGCAAGTGAAGAATACGCACAGAAAAATTGAATCAGGAAGTATGCTGAGGATACCATTATGGCTGAACTGCCTCAATCTCACGAGGTCCTGCCGCCTAATGGATTGTATAAGAATCACGTGTAGTACGTCAGCTTGAAATGATCTTAGTGCTCTAGTTATTTCTTCGAATGCTGCCCACTGTATTTTATTTAGACTTATTATACAAGGCAAGACAGACTAATGCAAGTTTAAGAACAGTCATCCCCTGAGGCATAGGAGTGGGAAAATAAATTAATATGAAGCAGTAGAATGGTTAGCTGTAGGCAATACGGAGTACCCCTGGCCACCTGTGTTCTACTCCACTATAGATGAACCTCGATTTAGGATAGGGAATACCCCTGGCCACCTGTGTTCTACTCCACTATAAATGAATCTCGATGTAGCTATGCTAACGCTTTTGCAGAGTTGCAAGATTCTTTTGACCGGAAGTTGATAGCAAGCGGTCTGCTGAAGTTTTTCATTCACCAAGACTTATCTATGGTGATTAGGCTTTTTACGGGTCACTGTCCAATTGAAGTCCATGGGGTACATCTCAACATACCAGTATCTCTGTTGCTGCCGTTGCATATGGGTGAGGAGATGTAGGCAGCGACACATTTCATACTTCACTGCCCAGGTTTTGGCAGAACTAGGCGAAAGTATATCGGTCTCGGCTCACTGTGATTTTCAAAGGATCTGTCCAGGGTCGTGATCGGTCTACATCGTTGGCACACGCAAATTTTTTATTAAGCTATCACTTATGTCACCTTAACACAACGGACCTTCATGTTCTCCAATTGTACGTTCCCTGCCGGAGTGGCTGCGACACAACCTAACTTTGGGGATAGATATCGGATCCTCTTATGGTCCATTTTCAGAGTTGTTATTCGGATAACCTCTCATACGCTTCTTCTTTTATTTGCTAAAACTACCACCTTTGCGCTGTTTGTGAATATTCTAAAGCTAGTTCTTATCTCATAACCCAATGTTATCTCTTTACATCATACATGTTTTATTAAGTGTAATTATGTAGTTTTTTGGTAATAACATGATATTCAATATCAAATTCCCAATACAATACAATATTATTGATGTAAAAAAAATAATAATAATAGAAATACCACAAAAACAACATCGCCTATAATCATGATATTTCCATAGAGCTTAATAGCGCTTCCGTGAGAGCGATTAGTAGTATGTACTAGGTAAATTGTGAAACTTTGCGAGCCTCAAATGCGTGCCGGTACGTGAGCATTTATATAACGATGGATTGGTATTTTATGTATGAATTCATTGAAATTTGTTCTTTTGGCTATTTTCAAAACAAATCCATAATTAATGTTTATAATACAGACATGCACGCATGCTAATGTTTTTAAAGGGAAATTTTGTATGTGCATACACCACTAAATATCTAAAATATTAATACTAAGCTTGATCGGTGTTGTAATGCGCGGGCACGTTTATACGTTAGATATTCCCGATGGCACAGGATATGGTAAACAACGCTCATTAAGTGAACCCATACGTTTACAGAATACGTATGTGCATGTGTATGTGTGTGCGCCAGGATAATTACACAGCACTAAATTATACTTAATGTTGCAGCTGTAATGGTAATTGTTGTTGCTGATGCTTTTTCATGTACCAAATAATGTTCATACATTGTGCATTTTCAAAGTAAAACTGTCGGAAATTGTTAATATGGGTTATACCTACATACATGCATATATAGGGATGCTTATGTGTGTGTAATGGGTCATAATGTCATTAAGTCACCTCGTGGTTATTCTTATATCTATATGCATACATATTACATATTTTGCGTTTTTAATTAACACACAGGTGATTTGAGCATAAACGAAATTTGTTTAATTGTTAGTATGCAAGAGTATTTGATAATATAATAATGAATAATTATTGTAAAAATGTATTGCATCTCACATACATAGCTCAATAAATAATCTGACATATGCTTACAAAGACAGTGTGATATTATACATATATATATACTATGTTCATATAATAAAGTACCATTATTAAAAGGTTTATGTTGTCCTGGTAAATAAATAAATAAACTGCTAAAAAGCATACAAAAAGCTCTGTTGCGGTTTTAATTTAAGAAAATGCGAAAACTTACTTCGAAGCATTTGGAAATTTATTTTTTGCAATGGTTCAGAAATTTCCTTTAAAGGGAAATTTTTTAAATTTTCATACTGGACTTAGTTTTTTCAAACTTAAGCGCTTTTTACATAAGTTGGGACTTTAAGTCAATCTATGCTTGATATAAAAATTTCCATAATTTGATATTAAAATTTCCCTAAAAGGGAAATTTTTATTTAACACAATTCCAGTCCGATGAAGTTTTTGTTGTAGTAAAGTACTATAGCAAAATTGGGTGTTTGCAAATTTATCTCTCTTACAATCGACCTTAGCCGGGAAATTTTAAAAATATGATGAAAAATGAAAATCAGGGATGTTATTGTAAAGAACGTCTATCTTAGTTAAGCGTGACAACATCTTTTTTTTACATATTAAGGGACTTTCTAGTTGATAAGGCTTCAATTTTATTTGCCAGACAGATATAAATTGTGTTAACAAACATATACAAAATAAAAGAGTAACTTCCTTTTGTTTTTTTTATAATTGCATTATTATGTATTTAATGAATTAACACACATTATTATCACTTCTCAGCCTACTTCAAGCACTACACTGCCTCAGACATACTGCATTAAAAGAAATATTTGATTATTTTTTTGTTACAATAAGTATACATATTTGTTCTAACTACTTCACACTTGCGCTCCTGAGATGATCACACTGTCGACAAACGCATCTGGCCATCACCAAAACTTGCTTTTATACAAATTTTTCAGCGGTTGGTTGAGATATTTGTTATTGTCTCTAAATTTTTTATACTTCAATAAAAATTTCGAGAATATATTTTAAGAATTACAAAAGTTCAATAAATTTGTTGAATTATTGAAAGAATGGACTTTCAGTGCAAAAAGTTTTTTTTTCAATGAACGTAGACCTATGTACAGGAAATTTGCTATAAGAAGTTTAGTGGGTAAATATGTTTTAGTTGAAGAAAGAATTTCTTTTGTTGAATTAGTTACAAACAATTGAACAACATCAGCAGTGTTGCCATTTTGGTGCTTTTGGAGCCAGATCTAGCCTTTTTTTTGCGCTTAGCTCCAAAAATTCCGGTTTAGCTCCTAGCTCTTTTTTTGGCCCTTTTAAAATGTTTGCTCTTTTTTGGCTCAAAATCTATTTCGGCAATACGTATTGTAAGATTTGTATATGTTTTATTTGTTTCGTTATGTATGATGTTGCAATTCGGTACTCAACTGATAACAAAAACTTTAATCGAAAACTGTCTCATGAGGTTGTATATTTGCTTTCCAGCTTGTGCAACAGTATAGTCTCACCTTCTAAGAGTTTCGATCCTTTAACTTTAGATTATAATAAATTTTGTCTCCGTACCTATTTCCATTATACGTTGAAGAATATGTATGAATTAAAAAAGAAGATAAATGTATAAATGAATTTATTGAAAGGCAACGCTTGCCGCAAAATATAGAAACGCTATAAAATTTGAAAAATGTCGATTTTGTGCTTACATTTCTTTTTCTGCCCAATAAGTAGGGCTGAAGTAAAGGAACGTTTTCAAACATGAGTTTAATTAAAAGCAAACACAGAAACAAAATGAATTTAGTTATGTTGAATTCGCTTCTGACAATAAGAAGTGGTCTTAAAGGCTGAATAATGCTGCCATTACTTGAAATAAACAACGACCTCTTAAATTAATGAACAAAAAAAAATATTTATGAATGTAGCAATAATAATTCACACGAGTTGTATGGCATCAAAAAAGTTAAAAAATAAAACGTATTCTGTTGTTAAAAAATATAAATGTACTATAAAAACAGTATTATTTATGTACCTCTATTGTACCTTATTTTGTGAGTTTACTGTACCTTTTTTATAACTTTGTTTAAGTTTGATTTGAAATAAATGTAAACTTACATTGAAAAATAAAAAATATACTTTTAGCTCGTTTTGCAACGGTTTTGGATTTTCTTGAAGAAATTTAGCTCTTCCTTTTTTTTCTAGATTCTAGCCCAAAGAATTTTTTGACCTACTATATTTCAATATTGCATTAGATCCTTGCATTGATGTTATCATTTTTTTTTCTCGGAACGTTTTTCTTTGACAGAAAAGAGATGACTTATGTTGTTTTGTAGCCAGAGCCCTTCTGCTGCAGAAAACAGGATTCGTCTTGGTTAGCTGCGGTTTACAATTGATTGATTTGGAGATGCAAGTATAAAATGCGCTGGCAACCCTTGAAAGATTTGCGCTACACAATCGCTTGAACCATTTGGGTGTTTAAGTTGCCTCTTACCACTGGCAAACCTGCCGCGGGTGTATTCTAAACCACCAACCCGCTGGGGGGAAAAAATGAGATGAGTGATCCGCTTCTATTTGTTCATTTGTAAAAAAAAGGGCATATCCAGAGTAATAGCGGGGGAAAAAGGGACTAATCCTTCTATTTAGTATTTCATGAAAAAAAGTATATAACCAAGAACTAGTAGCAGCTGCTATTTATTATTTTTTTGATTTTTTACAACTAGTTTTGCGGTCTAAAAACTGTTTCTTAAGAAAGGATATTTCATTTATTCACTTTTTCATAAGGTATTGCAAGAAAAATAGTAACCGAAAACCGTTCTGTTATATCATTTTCCACAAAAGGAAAAAATACCCCTAAGAGGGAAATTTTAGTGTTTATATTTTTTATAAGGTATTTTCTTTTTTTGATTTTTTATATTTGTTTTATTTAAAAAAATTACATAACCCAATAGTAGTAGCGGACTAGTAGCATCTTATAATTTTTTTTATTTATTACAACTCTAGTCGACAAATTTTCTTGGGAAGGGAAATTTTGTTTATTCACCTGTTCAGAGGATATTTGGTATATATTTAAATACAAGAAAAAATATCCCTTAAAAGGAAATTTTAGTTCTTCATTTTTTCTATAGTATTTCCTTTTTTAACTTTTTCTGGTTTGAATTACAGCAGCTTGCACTCTAATTACACTCATTTTGCCTTGAAAACTTACATTTAAAGCTTTTGGGAAGTGCTAGCTAATTTACCAATTTTTTCACATTTTCCAATGAAGGAAGTTTCATTTAGTATTATATATTAAATTTCTAATTGTCTAAAACTTTAGAAAAGAAATACCTAAATTTTTAGCATTTTTTTCGCATAACAAATATATTCCAAAATAGGAAATTTAAGTTGTCCACTTTTCTACATAGCTTTAAACGAAATTTCATTCACATTACAATCAATTTTGTGTTACTTACATGCGTTTAAGTCTAGGAAATATTTTTTTTTAGTTTTATATAATCGAATATAATCTAAGGTTTACTTGTATGCATACATACAACATATATATCTACTATAAGTAAATTTCTCAAATCTTAGTTAGGTAGATACTTTAAATCTACAAATATTATTTTTAATTACCACAATATTCTGCTCTACACATGAAGTACTTAAATGCTCTCAAAACTTTATTTCGCACACCCAAATATTACATTAATTTATTGCACATTAAAATAAATTAAACCGCATACATACTTGCATGACACGCACATACATAAATATTTTTGGCATATTCATTCAACAAATATTATTGCAATCATTGTCATAATACATATCAGCTGCAGCAAATGTGTGGAATAAATAAATTATAATCAACAATCCCTTACGGACAATTGTGTATGCATATTTTGCATGTAAAACATATGCACTTGTGTATGTTTTACTAGGTATGTATGTTTGTTTATATTGCATACGCATAAACGAACAGATTGAGCATTCATGCCAAAACGAACGGAAGTCAAAATTATTTATATGATTTTACCGTGGAAATTATTTATGAAAATTACATATGTACCGCACTTGACCGCGAGAATTAAAACAAAACAAGTAAGGAAGGCTAAGTTCGGGTGTAACCGAACATTACATACTCGGTTGAGGGCTATGGAGTCAAAATAAGGGAAAATCACCATGTAGGAAAATGAACCTAGGGTAACCCTGGAATATGTTTGTATGACATGTGTATCAAATGGAAGGTATTAAAGAGTATTTTAAGAGGGAGTGTGCCATAGTTCTATAGGTGGACGCCATTTAGGGATATCGCCATAAAGGTGGACCAGGGCTGACTCTAGAATTTGTTTGTACGATATGGGTATCAAATGAAAGGTGTTAATGAGTATTTTAAAAGGGAGTGGGCCTTAGTTCTATAGGTGGAAGCCTTTTCGAGATATCGCCATAAAGGTGGACCAGGGGTGACTCTAGAATGCGTTTGTACAATATGGGTATCAAACGAAAGGTGTTAATGAGTATTTTAAAAGGGAGTGGGCCTTAGTTCTATGGGTGGACGCCTTTTCGAGATATCGCCATAAAGGTGGACCAGGGGTGACTCTACAATGTGGTTGTACGATATCGATATCAAATTAAAGGTATTAATGACGGTTTTAAAAGGGAGTGGTGGTAGTTGTATATGTGAAGGGGTTTTCGAGATATCGACCAAAATGTGGGCCAGGGTGACCCAGACCATCATCTGTCGGGTACCGCTAATTTATTTATATATGTAATACCACGAACAGTATTCCTGCCAAGATTCCAAGGGCTTTTGATTTCGCCCTGCAGAACTTTTTCATTTTCTTCTACCTAATATGGTAGGTGTCACACCCAATTTACAAAGTTTTTTCTAAAGTTATATTTTGCGTCAATAAACCAATCCAATTACCATGTTTAATCCCTTTTTCGTATTTGGTATAGAATTATAGCATTTTTTTCATTTTTCGTAATTTTCGATATCGAAAAAGTGGGGGTGGTCATAGTCGGATTTCGGCCATTTTTAATACCAATACAAAGTGAGTTCAGATAAGTATGTGAACTGAGTTTAGTAAAGGTATATCGATTTTGATCAAGTTATCGTGTTGACGGCCGAGCGGAAGGACAGACGGTCGACTGTGTAAAGACTTGGCGTGGCTTCAACCCATTTCGCCCTTTTTGACAGAAAACAGTTATCGTCCTAGAATCTAAGCCCCTACCAAATTTCACAAGGATTGTTAAATTTTGTTCGACTTATGGCATTAAAGTATCCTAGACAAATTAAATGAAAAAGGGCGGAGCCACGCCCATTTTGAAATTTTCTTTTATTTTTGTATTTGTTGCACCATATCATTACTGGAGTTGAATGTTGACATAATTTACTTATATACTGTAAAGATATTAACTTTTTTTTAAATTTGATTTTAAAAATTTTTTTTTAAGTGGGCGTGGTCGTTCTCCGATTTTGCTAATTTTTATTAAGCACACATATAGTAATAGGAGTAACTTGACTACCAAATTTCATCATGATATCTTCAACGACTGCCAAATTACAGCTTGTAAAACTTCTAAAGTTACCTTATTTCAAAAGTGGTGCCACGCCCATTGTCCCAAATTTTACTAATTTTCTATTCTGCGTTATAAGTTCAACTCACCTACCAAGTTTCATTGCTTTATCGGTCTTTGGTAATGAATTATCGCACTTTTTCAATTTTTCGAAATTTTCGATATCGAAAAAGTGGGCGTGGTTATTGTCCGATATCGTTCATTTTAAATAGCAATCTGAGATGAGTGCGCAGGAACTTACATACCAAATTTCATCAAGATACCTCAAAATTTACTCAAGTTATCGTGTTAACGGACGGACGGACGGACATGGCTCAATCAAATTTTTTTTCGATACTGATTATTTTGATATATGGAATCTCGATTACTTTATACCTGTACAACCAACCGTTATCCAATCAAAGTTAATATACTCTGTGAGCTCTGCTCAACTGAGTATAAATATTATTTACAACAAAAACAAAATGAAAGCAGGATTACAAAATTGCAATCCTGTTCTCATAAGCCTTTGTGTGAGTATGAGTACTTATAAGTGATTTTGTATGCGTGTAAATTATATTTCGTTTCTACATACATATTCATATGTAATGCTGAACTCATTGCAACTGACAGCTTGTACGCACATCCTGTGCTAGTGACTGCATAGTTAAGGATTTAGCATGCATTTTATAAATGGCTTATTTATATTAAACTGCAGGATAGAAATTTAGTTTCCTCAGCAAAAATTTTAAAATTTAATAAAATATTCTTGCAGTGAGCCAGCAAAAGTTTTAAATAAAATAAATAAATGTAAGGCGCGATAACCTCCGAAGAGATCTAAGGCCGAGCTTCTCTTCCAATTTGCGTCGTGCTCCTCTTGATTTTCCCTACAAATTGGCCGGACGGGACCTACATGTTTTATGCCGACTCCGAACGGCATCTGCGAGGCAGATGATTTTTCACTGAGAGCTTTTCATGTCAGAAATATACCCGGAGCGCTTGCCAAACACTGCCGAGGGGCGACCTCGCTTAGAAAAATTTTCTTCTAATTGAAAAACCTTATTTCTAAAATTTTGATGTTGCTTTGCCCGGGGTGTGAACCCAGGCATACGGTGTGGTAGGCGGAGCACGCTACCATCACACCACGGTGACCGCCAGCAAAAGTTTTACTTACGTTTTAAAAACTCGGAATAAACAAATTTTTGGTATAAAAATTAAAATTTCCGCTTTTGGGAAATTTTTATTTCACTGCTATAAAAAGTAGCTTTTAGTATTAAAATCATTAATTTTCGGGGCAAATCAAACGTTTTCTTTTATACAAACTCTGTAAAAAAAGTTCTTTTAATCATTACTGCTCCAAAAACAAGCTTCTGGAAAATATTCTAAGCAACCTTATTCTATATTTCTACTCAGCAATAGGTAGAATTCATCCTCAACCTTCACGGAAAACTGAGAATAAATACAACACTTTAGGGAGCTGATTGGTTCCCGCACAGAAAAGTATTTGAAGTACATATATACAATGTAGATTCTACATATGCATATAATAGATAATATAGACGCATCTAAAAGTTAAAAAGAAAAAAAAACAATACAAAAAAATATCTGCGCGGTAAGGATTCTCTTACTTAAGAGCATTTTTTTTAATTTAGCGGAAACAATTTCCAAAAAGCGGGAAATTTGTATTCTTTTAAAGTTACATTTAAATCGTACACATAAAATTTCTTATCAGAGAAACGCGGCTCCACAAGCGAATATAGAAGTTATTTTCAAACAAACTTTTTAAGTTTTTGGTGATATTTACGTTTTCAAAACAGATAGAAAACTAGATCAATCATAATATAACAACGACTTTAAAAATATATGGAAACATATACGCATCTGCAAAAAAAAGTACATTTAAATATTTGCTAAGTAAAGATTCCCATACTATAGAGAATTTTTTCAAAATTTTTGCATAAAACAAGTTCCCGATTTTGGTAAATTTTTATTTTTTTGAAATTTTAATTAAATCATACTCAAAAAATACCTCTTCCAACAAATGCAGCAGCAAACGTGAGTGTAAGAGTTCCTTTCAAGGATATTTTTTTTATTTTATGTTTAAACTCAAAGAAAATTTCCCTCAACTGCTTTGCTTTTATGAGAAAACATGCAAACAATATAAACTAGTAGCCATATTTTACATTTAAAAACGCCCTTCGAGCAGTGAGCTGTATTCTGATCGCAAACAGATTCTGAGTTAAATTATTTTCGTCCTTGTTCATATTTATTTTCTGTCTTTGTTTTGTGGTGAAATTTTTTCTTCGGAGAGCATTTTAGAGTATATTTAACATAAAAATTATTCTTATAAGCAAATTTATTTCTACATCATACAAAAAAAAATTTCCCTGTTGAGAATTTCGGCCTAGTGCATCTGGCACATTTTTCAAATTTGTACGGATTTAATGTTAATTCAATAAAAAATAACATTTTACGCATATACATACAAACATTTAATTTATTCGCACAAACCGCGCTCGACTTTGTTCTTACAACATGTCTACCATGGTAGCTTACCATAGTTTTTGTTGTTAACGTATATGCATGCAATACATACTTATTATTACTTACTGCCATGCCCGCAAAGCGCGAGTGCTGCTGCCATTTCCATTACATTTATTCCATTTCGCGCGCGCTCTGTCATTTTCATGTTAGCATGCGATTTTATTGCGTGTCAACATGCAGCATTGTTTTATCAGCTCGCTTTAAAATCATAGCATTTTTGCATGTTTTAATATTTTATTTTGTTTCTTTAGTGCCAAGAGAAATTGTTGTATGTTGTGTCTGTTGCGGTGCTTGGTTGCTTTTGGAACATGTCCCCCTTATCCCTATTACGATGTGTTCTTCCCGTTGTTGTTGTTGCTAGTATTGTGGTTGCAGCGCAACAAACGAGCGGCTTATGTTGTTGGACTTGTATTGCAACATCATCGTCATATGTTATTATTGTTTTTACTGTAAGTGCTATTTGTTGTAGCTGCTGCTTTTACGTGAGAGCAATCAACAATATTTAAACTTTTGTTGTATGAGAGAAATTCTTTGATGGTATAAACTAAAAAAATGCTTATGTAAATAATGAAGAATAAAAGGATGTTTTATATGTTCTCATGCTTTTCGGTTTTACCTTAAATGTGGAAAGTTTGCTTTGAGCCGCGGTTTGAGGCTTGTAATTTTGAAAATTAATTTCTAAATAAGTTCTGTCGATCATTTTTTACTTTAAAATATATAAAATTAAAATTTCCCTTTTTTGGAAAATTTTAGATTTCGCACTTTTTACAGGTAAATATTGTTTAAACTTCATTTCTGAGTGATAAGGTGCTGAATAAATAAAGTTTAAAAATATCAAAATAAGGGAAATTTTTTCTTTTTACTTCAAACTTAATTCGAAGCAATGCTAAAGCCAAAATTATAACTATTTTGCTTTTATAACATTAAACGCAGTGTTTTCACACATTTAATAGCTGTTTAAATGTATTTTTCTTCATTTAGTATGCTGCAAAGAATTTAAAATGGACTCCTAACTTTAAAACCTTTAAATGTTGTATATTGCCGTATGCGCCAAGCCCCTATTTTTATCACAAATACATATACTTATGCATGTGCACAATTCATTCTTTGTTTATTCATTCCTGACATTGAATATTTGCCCCATCCCTTCCCCACAAATTCATTGGTTTTGTTACGCAACCATAACAATGTCTAAAATAAGAAATATAAGTATAAAAATACTCGCTAAAATACCAATTTTTAAATACGCCGAAATTTTAGTAATTTAATACTGTTTATGAAAAATCATCCCCAGCTGCACAGGCTAAGTAAGGCAGGCACATACATACATATATAAAGAAGTAATTATACTCCCCTACTAAAGAAAATATAATACAAATATCTCGTCAGTCATTTGTCTTCGTCAACAAGAGACACGTCTGATACATGTGCTTAAGCATGTTTCATATACATATAAACATATGTTCCAATATCTAGTATTACTCGCGTGATTCACAACGCTGTGAAAGCTAGAAAAAAATTGTTACCAAATTGTGGTGACTTAACGCAATTGCTGCTTGGTTAACATGCTTTTGCTACATACATCACAACATATAAATTATTTTAGTGGTTTCTTTTTAGTTATTTAAGTTAAACACCCACTTTTCTCTACTTAAATTTAATTTATGTTTTAGCTGGTATTTAATATATATATTTTGTTTGTTTTGTATTTTCAGAGGGCATAGTATCATATAGCATACCGAAAGGCGTGCAACGTGGCATGGAATTGGATTTGTCAGACAAGACTTATGATGGTTATGAGCAAGGTGATCGTTATGTGGAGGGTTTGGGTCAGCTTGTGGATGGACAAAAGGGCAAGGATAATTTTCGCACTGATATACATGGATTTGGTAAAGGTGAGTAAAAATTAATAAACACAATATGAACAGTATACAATAATAGGCTTCTTTCAAATCAATGCGTCAGCTTTACTGGTTTAAATTGCCAAAAATTGAAACCAGTTCAAAAATGCTATTCTCTTCGGGGGAAATTTTTATACACAAAATTTAAAAAAGTTTTCGTTTCGAGAATACTTTGCAAACCATTTCTCATTTTTGAAACCAGTTCATTTAAAAATTCCCTTTGGGACATTTTTATGCACACAATTTATGATAAATTTTCACTTCAAAATATTATCGCTAGTTCATTTTTGAGATCTTTCTGCTTGACTCTTATTATTATCAAGTTTGTCAAACTTCGTTGTTACTCTGAAGTGCTTCGAGAGAGTTTTTTTATACTTAGATCCAATCCCCGCATTTCTACTACGAAAAATTTTTTATTTTGTCATATTCTAGTATAACTGCTATAAACAACCAATTGGTGCAGCACTCTCCCTAAATCACCAAACTATGTTTTTTTTATAAAAATGTATTTCTTTAATATTGTCGTCCTCAAAAGTGTTTTTGTTGCTGGTGATGTTGAAATGTTATCGATCACCAAAAAATTCTACGGTTTTTTAAATGTACTGTAAAAGATCATTCAAAAAGCCTATAAAATAAATACCAGCTTATTTTTTTTGGAAAATTTGTTAATTTTTTGAATTTTTTAGGCATTTAGCCTTCATTAACAAAATTTTGTTTGATTAAAGTATTTTATTTTAGTATATTTCATAAATTGGTAAATTTTAACCTTTATTGGGAAATTTTTCTTTCACTGCTATTTCGCTGTTCTTTAGTATTTTTGAAGTCATTAGTACTAAATAAAGAACTTCTTTTATTTGGCCGTTTAAATGCTTTGTTTTAGTAAAAAGGTATTTTATGGAATAAGAGTTGGTTTTTGTATATTTCTAGGCAGTTTAGCGTTCATAAACAAACATTATGTGATTTAAGCCTTTATCTTAATAAATTTCGTTCGTTGGAAAAAATTTCCCTTTTGTGGGAAATTTTTGTTTGTCTGTACTTTGCTGTTTTTGAGTATTTTAAGTGCATAGGTATAAGATAAAGAATTCCTTTTTTCTTTTATTGGCTTTTTGAATAATTTGTTTCAATAAAAGCTCATTTCTTGGGAAATTTATTTACTATTTATATATTTTTAGGCAGCTTAGCCTTCCTTAACAAATATTCTTTGATGTAAGCCTTTATGTTAAACATTTTGACATTACAACAATTTCCTTTTTATGGGAAATTTTTGTTTGACTGCTATTTTGCAGTTTTTCAACAAAAAGTAACACTTAATTATTATTACTACTTTAAACTACTTTGTATTGTACTTTCTGCTTGTATTAAGGTTTACGAAGTATCATACATACATAAAAATATTTGTGTAAGCAGATAAGGTTTATCAAGAAAGTTATTTAAGCAATCAACTTTCAAGAAATCTGCTCAACCTTACCTTTGAGTTTGATACTTAGTGTGTATTGTATACCATTTTAACCTTCATACAAAATTCAAATTAACTTAATTCAAGTGCATAAAGGCTGAATTACTTGAATAAATGAAATTGGACAAAGTTTGATGAAAACTGCTTACCTTAACCTAAATGTAATAAAAGGGCAACAAGCTCCACTAAAGCAAACTACATAACGTAAATCATACAAATGCCAAATAAGCAACTAAAGTACATATTTATATATACTTTCATGTGCATATACATACATAATACATATACTCCTTGTGCTTGTGATAAATGAGTGAAATAAGTAGAAAAAACGCTGAGCATTGCATTTCTTAACTCAAACTTTGCCGTCACAGCGCCCACATTTCACTTTTCGACAAAACAGTTTTCAACAAATTTGAGCTATGGCTGTTTAGTTAGAAAAATATGTATAGTATTGTATGTTTGTATGTGTATAAGTTTCAGCTAAGAATCTCTGTAGTTAAGAAAATTTAAAGGCTATTTCTTACAGTTTTTTTGCTCAAACTAGTACGCAGTTGAATGCAAATTTAGGAGAGAGTAGAGTCAGTGGAGGTAATGGCAAGAAGCACGCATATAAATACAAAGGATATATTTATACAAAACAGTTGGAGGCATTCAGCATATCCACACACATACACAAATACACTTACTTCATTAAAACTGATTAGTATCAAATAATTACAAAGTTTACCATAAGTTTAATGGAACTTTTTCGTGTCCATTTGCAATACTTACTTGCGCTCCCCTAGTTTTACTAAGTTATAGTTTTATGTATGTATATATATATATATATATATATGTGCGTGTGTGTGTATGTAATGTCTCTTTGTATATTAAACGGCATGCAAAGGCTAAATTGCCAATGATAATACACCATGCATTCATAGAGTCTCACAGTCTACAACACAAACAATCTAGCCAAAATGATATATGTATTGCAGCATTTAACCTGCCACGGACTGCCATTTGTTTGTATATTTACAATCAAATTTCCTGAGCTTCAAATCGAAACCTACGCATCCATTGGCATAGTGCCAAAAGTGTACTCAAATTGGCGCTTAATAAAATGTTACTCGCTTAGAGTTGTCCTTCTATTCGTAGCAGAAGTGAGCGCAGAGTGCGCGAAGGGTTAAATTAATAACTTTAACAAAACAATAAATAATTTCCTCATCAATGAGCATAAAGCAAATAAGTTTTTAGTAGTTGTAAACAAAATAAATATAAATCGAAAGAAATTTAAAAATTCTCATTTACTTATGTGTAAATTATCAAAAGGATAAGGCAAATGATTTCACGAAGTCATTGCTGTAGTGAAGCGTCTATGAAAATTTTAATTCACAGTCTGTAGGGATGTTAATATTGAAGGAGTAATAAAAGAAAATTACAACATCCTCAATCTCTTGCTGCAGTACGTGGGGTAAAAATAAAGAAACGCTCTTCAGAACTGCGACGGGCTGTCTTCTTATGTCCCCAGAACACCATCTACACCATCTCCCTAATGGGGAGTAGCATTAGGGAGAGAAATGAAATGCTAACCAAACAGTTCTTTTGATACCCAGAAATCAGGGCATCCCAACAGGCATCTGATTGATGAGCCTACACCGCCCAGGGGTTTAAGGAGGCATCTGAGGAAATATAGCATTATGAGGAAATGCGGCACCTGAGATCACAGCCGTGTTAAGCTAAAACTCACAAGCAGGTCATCAGTAAAATCCACAAACAGGCGTCGGACCTCTATGCCGGGAATTGCCCGTTGACTCCTGTACTCAAAGAACAATACCCAAAACTAGCAGAGGAGGAACGCACTCTCCCCAGGGAAATGCGCGTCACTCTAGCTCAGCTTCGATCTGGGTACTGTAACAAGTTAAACTCTTACCTCAGAATCAACCCCGACATACAAAACATATGACCTGCTTGTAATGTGTCCGCACATGACACCGACCATCTCTTTAACTGTATTGTGGAACCAACGTCTCTAACACCGCTCTTATTATGGTCCACCCCTATTGAAACAGCAAGTTTTCTTGGACTCCCGTTAGAGGACTTTGATGACAATTTATGATTGGTCGCACAACAATAACAACAACAAGTAAGGAATGCTAAGTTCGGGTGTAACCGAACATTACTTACTCAGTTGAGAGCTATGGAGACAAAATAAGGGAAAATCACCTCGTAGTAAAATGAACCTAGGGTAACCCTGGAATGTGTTTGTATGACATGTGTATCAAATGAAAGGCATTAAAGAGTATTTTATGAGGGAGTGGGCCATAGTTCTATAGGTGTTCGCCTTTTCGAAATATCGCCATAAAGATGGACCAGGAGTGACTCTAGAATTTGTTTGTACGATATGGGTATCAAATGAAAGGTGTTAATGAGTATTTTGAAAGGGCGTGGGGCTTAGTTCTATAGGTGGGCGCCTTTTCGAAATATCGCCATAAAGGTGGACCAGGGGTGACTCTAGAATATGTTTGTACGATATGGGTATCAAATGAAAGGTGTTAATGAGTATTTGAAAGGGCGTGGGGCTTAGTTCTATAGGTGGGCGCCTTTTCGAGATATCGCCATAAAGGTGGACCAGGGCTGACTCTAGAATTTGTTTGTACGATATGGGTATCAAATTAAAGGTATTAATAAGGGTTTTAAAAGGGAGTGGTGGTAGTTGTATATGTGAAGGCGTTTTCGAGATATCGACCAAAATGTGTACCAGGGTGACCCAGACCATCATCTGTCGGGTACCGCTAATTTATTTATATATGTAATACTACGAACAGTATTCCTGCCAAGATTCCAAGGGCTTTTGATTTCGCCCTGCAGAACTTTTTCATTTTCTTCTACTTAATATGGTAGGTGTCACACCCGTTTTACAAAGTTTTTTTCTAAAGTTATATTTTGCGTCAATAAACCACTCAATTACCATGTTTCATCTCTTTTTCATATTTGGTACAGAATTATGGCATTTTTTTCATTTTTCGTAATTTACGATATCGGAAAAGTGGGCGTGGTCATTGTCGATTTCGGCCATATTTTATACCAAGATAAAGTGACTTCAGATAAGTACTTGAACTAAGTTTAGTTAAGATATATCGTTTTTTTGCGCAAGTTATCGTGTTAACGGCCGAGCGGAAGAACATACGGTCGACTGTGTATAAAAACTGGGCGTGGCTTCAACCGATTTTGCCCATTTTCACAGAAAACAGTTATCGTCATAGAATCTATGTCCCTACCGAATTTCACAAGGATTGGTAAATTTTTGTTCGACTTATGGCATTAAAAGTATTCTAGACGAATTAAATGAAAAAGGGCGGAGTTACGCCCATTTTGAAATTTTCTTTTATCTTTGTATTTTGTTACACCATATCATTACTGGAGTCGAATGTTGACATAATTTACTTTTATACTGTAAAGATATTAAATTTTTTGTTAAAATTTGACTTAAAAAAATTTTTTTTTAAAGTGGGCGTGTTCGTCATCCTATTTCGCTAATTTTTATTTAGCGCACATATAGTAATAGGAGTAACGTGCCTACCAAATTTCATCATGATATCTTGAACGACTGCCAAATTACAGCTTGCAAAACTTTTAAATTACCTTCTTTTAAAAGTGGGCGGTGCCACGCCCATGTCCAAAATTTTTCTAATTTCTATTTTGCCTAAGTCAACGCACCTTCCAAGTTTCATCGCTTTATCCGTCTTCGGTAATGAATTATCGCACTTTTTCGGTTTTTCGAAATTTTCGATATCGAAAAAGTGGGCGTGGTTGTGATCCGATTTCGTTCATTTTAAATAGCGATCTGAGATGAGCGCCCAGAAACCAACATACCAAATTTCATCAAGATACCTCAAAATTTACTCAAGTTATCGTGTTTACAGACGGACGGACAGACGACGACGGACATGGCTAAATGAATTTCTTTTTTCACCCAGATCATTTTGATATATAGAAGTCTATATCTATCTCGATTAGTTTACGCCGTTACGGATCACCGTTATGCGAACAAAGTTAATATACTCTGTGAGCTCTGCTCAGCTGAGTATAAAAACGTTTCAATACTGATAATAGCATGATGCGCTCTTTACACGCTTCAAGTGATTTTACAGTTGATTGTTTCAATTGTGTTTTTTTTACTTATCTATTTATTTATAAATTTTTTTTGTGAGTTAATCCGATCTGATGTTGTTCACTTTTAGAACGCAAAGTTTCGCTAACGCTTCTTAGCATCTTCAGGGGTGACATTTATTTTTGTCTGTACCAAAAAATTGTGTTGAAAGTTTTTAATATGCCTGATTTCAGTACTGAAATAGTTCAGTTGTCACATTGTGTTAAGTTCTGCAGTATCTCTATGACAAGGCTTATTGGTTATTTTCAATTGCTTGAGCACTTTTTCAACCGTTAATCCTCACCATGGCTGAGGTGGCCTGACGAAGCAGCATTATTGTGACGAATTCTTCTTGCCTTGGTTCGCCTGCAATGATACTATAAAAAGGTGCGGCTTCTCATGGAATGGATGCTAGGTCGCTACCGGAGTACAGTTATTGTAATTGTTATTCGGATCTTCTGGCTCAAGGTAGCGCTTGGGAACCTGAAGTGTATGCCATTTCGAATGTTGAAAGAACTCTTGTCACTTGTAGTTTGGTGATTTGTAGTTAGCAAATGATGGGACTGACTTCAATTGTTTGGTGTCGATATTCTTCTGGCAGTTGTCGCCAAGCGGAACTTCTGGGGTTTACTACGGGCCAGTTCTAAATGGCGGTTGTTGTGTTGACGGATGTAAATCCCTTGCGGTGCGACACAGTATTTCAACTGTGTTAATTGCATGCAAGATGACCAGAGTGGAATAATTTACCTACTTCATACTTAACGGCCACCGTGCGGTTGCGTACTCACCTATCACACCAAAGGTTCTGGGTTCCAGGCTAGGCAGAGCAGCATCAATATCCCTGAGCATATTTCTGCCATGTAAGTTGCTTAGTTGAAACTCGCAGCACGACCCTGCCATAAGACATGTAAGCCCGTCCCGCCTTTTTGTAGGAAAGCAATATAACGCCACAAAATCATAATTTCCTATTCCTTAGCCTGAAATCCCGAAATTCCTCTTTCATCCCATCATACAACGCTGCTGTAAATATCATGTGTAATGTGTAAATTTGCATATTTAATAATTTATGGCAACACTGGCATTCAATTGCAGTCATGAATAACATAAACTTACAATAATAATAAAATGTAAAATAAATTGCCACGCTCCCAACATAAGCTTCAGCCTGGCGTGCGTCGAAAGTTTTCCTCTTCCGCCTATACCTATATACATACATATGAATATCCGCTATCAAGACCGCTTTTACATAACAAGAGATCTGTTGGCAGGTTGTTTGTCTTCCGTTTGCCTTCTGACAAACTCCACAATCAGAGTCGCCGTTGTCGTCGCCAAAGTCGTATGAAAAACAAAAATTACTGCGCATTTAATGCTCGAAATATTTGGGAAGTACAACTTCATTCACTGTACTCAGAGGCGCAGCTAACTACATACATACAAACATACCCACAAATAAATAAATTCCGTTGGCTAGTTGCCAATAATCGAAATTATTGAAAACTTTACATTTTAAGTAGAAAAGTTTCTCATTACTGCAGAATCGTTGGAGTTGGGTGGACATTTTTTGCAGTGTTGGTATGTATTTATATTTTCATATTAATACATACATACATTTGCATTCGTAGATATTCATAAATATTTTTAAAATGCATCTCTGTGGTCCTTGACTCCAACAACTGTAGGTACTTATTGGCAATAATACTGGCTCCTTGTCTACCCAGGATTGTTAGTTCGCCGTAGAGTCGTACAAACCAGCACAGACAGACAGTCAAATAAATATACCGGGGAAGACAGGCAATGTAATGCTAACTTAATACTTAATATATACAATTTGAGTCGATGGTTGGTAGACCGTAGTGCGGATAGCCAGCTAACTCATAAACTCTGCTCATTTGGCTGGCACGGCAGTTTTTTTTACTGCTCACTGGCATCTCCTAAATAAAGCAAATGAGTGGTGAGCGCGATGAAGACGTCGCGTTTAATCGCCAGCTTAAATAAACTTATTCGCGTACTTTGATAAAGTTTAAAATCAATAATGAGTTATTGCAGTTTGCAGAATTTAAGGATATGCTTTCGAAAAGTTTTAGGCATGCTTTTTTTAATATCTAAATTTTCCTCTGTTGGGAAATTATTTAGATCTGTTTAAACATTTTACTCTCTATTTTAACTACCTGAGCAGTCTGAAAATCGAATTCAATAAACATTTTAGCTTTTTAAAAAATTTCCCTTTTTGGGAAATTTTAATTTTTGTCAGATAGTTTTGTAAGAGCACTTAAACTTTATTTTGGTTCAAATTAATCAATTTTAACTTTTCATTATGACTTCAAAAAGTCGCTACTTTTCAAAGTTCTTATTTCATTTTAAAATTTCTCTTCTCATAAAGGTCTCCTATTATAAAAACTATTTTCACTGAAAATCGAATATATCTAAGAGAGTTCGCTGAATTTCGCTCTACGCAATATATTTAATTTACGCATACATATGTATGATAGTATTTACGTACATTATGGCACTCAAAAATGTCTAAACCAAAAGTAGAGATTTTTGGAGGTTTACGCCGATCTCTTTATTGCGGGACGGCTGCAACGTGTTTGGCGTGCGTGCTTTTCTAATTAAAGAAACTGTTTTAATTTGGATCTCCGACGGCAGCCGAATCTATGTACCAGAGTGACTCGGGGCTTATTCCAGAAACTATGGCTGGCATGTTAATGCAGCGCGTCTTAATATTGCGCGGATCGTTCAAAAATTGTCATTCAAGAGTAGCTATCTGTGGAGGGACTTTACCTCATTATTTACTTCAGAGATGCGTTGAACTTAGCCATAGGTACTCGAATCGAAAAAACTTGTATACTTAAACCGGTCACTCTCTTGGCTTTGTATTGCTCGTGCAAAGCGTTGTTTCACCGAAGAGTTGTAATACTTTATACTCGTCGTCGACGCGAGTTCTATAAAAAATGTGAGAACTTAAAAGATTGCGACGTCCACTTAATGCTTTCATCGGCGACAATTTCCTAAATGCTTTAATGCAGCGACCAAGACTCCCGACGGATGTTTTTGTCGCGCCATGCTGCCGAGCGACTTAGCCTACAGGACACTAAGCAAATAACTTAACATACTCCTTAAAACGCCAACTATTCGGCCAGAGAAGCCGCTCTGGAAGGCAGAAGTTGTCTAAGTGGATATCATTGCGTAACTTTCGAGTGAAAACCGTATAAACTCTTGAAATTCGCAGACGTACTTCTTTATACTAAAATTGAAATGAGTTCATTTAAGTCTCTGCTCAAGATCATATTAGTCGATTCCGTTCCCTTTTCGAAACACCTCGGCCCAATTCGGGATAACTAATGGGATCACTGCGAAATAATCACAATATACTACTTCGGATTCTCTTTGGAACTATTTCGTTTAGTAACTGTTTACAAGTAGCAAGTACGAGCTTTGAGTCTGGCACTTCACGTTGGAGGATGCCAGCTAGTGGTTTCATGGTATTCGATGTCAATAGAAGAGCTGATCTTACTTGCAAAGAGTGAAGCCAAAACCGCCTAAGAGGTCAGTCTTCTTTCGAGCCACACATGTTGAGAACCCGATCTCTCAATAGTATGCGCTTTGAAATATTTCTGCGGTAGGCATTTCTGTAGTAAGGCGACTGAAATCCACAGAAAAAGGGGTCCGAAGGGTCAAAAAACTCGTTCCCGCTTAACCGTTTTGTATGAAATTTCTACCAACTTTTTCAGGAACTCATATAATTTCTTAAAGTACAAATAAACTATAAAAGGCATTGATAAAATCTTGGTTACCACCAAATATCCCCACACACAAAAAACGCCTGTCGAGCAAACGTTAAGAAATCCTATACTTTGGAAAACCTTCGTGGGAGAAATCAGACGACATTTACAAGCACTTATCCTACAAAGAGGGGTATCATACTCATGGTATGAGAAAAATATAAAAATCAGTCATAAGAACATTCAAATTATTGAAAGACGTCGCGCGTCAGTTTTGCAATGAAGCTTGAAGAAACAAATAAAAACAAATAAAGAAAATAATAAAAAACAAAAAAAATCATAATAAAGCAACGATGCGACTCATTGAAAATCAATAACAAAGTTTGTATAAGAGGAGGTGGGGGCACACACTGCTATGTATTTCTTGACGCTTGCCACACAATGCATTCCATGCGGCTTTGCATAGCATTTTTGCTTGCTTGAACGTCTTTGTTCGAAATTTGCTTGCGGCAGTTGGAGCGCATATCTGAATTGACATTTTGGATTTCCGGTAGCCATAGACGTCGACTCGTATTGATTGTTGTCGCATAGAAATGTACAAATTATGAGCAGACACCATGGGGAGTGTAGGAGCGAAATAATGAGGAAGGGAGATGTTTGTTTTAACAGCATAAAACTTATTTATTTTACTTAGCTTTCTCTGGATGTGTCTGTGCTTGGGGTTCAATGAGCTTTAACTATTTGCTACGCTAAATTATTTAGCTTGATTTTAGAATAGAATTCCAACTTTTTATGTTACTTATCCTTACCGCTCAACAGTTAAGACCATTTAAGTTGGCTTAATAGAATACCCTCAGTCGTTCTTTTGCGACATCAGTTTCCAACTAAGGCGAGTTAACAACTCGAGTAAGTCTTCATCGTCAAGTAAAAACGTCATACTACACAGGGTCTTCTTATTTTAAAACTTTTTTGGCTATTGAACAAATCTTAAAGAAGAGTTTGGTATTTCCCCACATTATCTGGAACAGCATCATAATTTTTTGGGAACGAGGTCGCACTGATCCGTTCTTTTACTAAGTTTTCAGTCTTACGCCAAAAACTTCAGATATAACCCTTAGAGATCTTATTCCTTTTGAGAGAAATAACTAGATTCCATTATCACTATTTCTTCAGTGCCCAACGAACGTCACATACTATGTCAACTTTATAATTCCTGCAGATATTTCCTCAGCCTATATAAGTTCAGCAATCCCACAAAAGTTTGTGGTAAATCATCTTTTCGATGAGGTGTTGTTTTTCTTGTACGCTGCATATTTTCATCACTTCACCTTTACGGACCTAAATTCAAGTCCCTAAAGCAAAGCCTCGCGAAGGTAAGACATGCCTTTGGTATTAAAAAGTATTCAATCTATAATGCTATGAATTTTTTTTGCCGTGTAGAAACTTCAATTGAGAACGTTGTCGCTTTACCCAACTATAAATTGCGGCGTATAAGCAAATGAGGGGGATCTGTTTGATCGAAAGCATTATGATAGTAGCAAAATCAAAAAGAAAAAATACCGATACACGATCAAGAATATCATTAATATTTTAGAAGCGAACCGTATTCGCCATTCTACTTAAAGCTTCGAGGCGTGGGTTAGAAATAGAAAATGATAGTGTGGAATCTGACAGCTAGATATGATTTCAAATGATTGTGAAACTGGCTACATATTGCAAGTAAGCCGGTTGGTAATCAAAAAGAAGCCTGTTATTAGTATTTAAGTTAGTACTCAGAGCAAGCCACGTAGCTATTTGCCATTGCTATTTCTGGCCCTCTTTCTTGAATAGCTTTACCTATTTACTTTCTAGCTGCGGTAGTAGTATAAATTCACTTTGCCCACTTATTCACTTAATTTTAGTACGTGGTACTGTTTTACCAGCGCACCGTGGCTCAGTAAATGAAAAAGATATACCAAAATTTGTAATATCATATAGCGTTTTTGAAAATGTAAAAAAATTCGACTTTTTTGGCTAAATAAGGAACTGGGAGCAATACTTTTTTTCAATTTTCCGACCCGGTTTCGACGCTAGTCCATCTTTTGTCTCATTTTTCATTGACAAATGATATCTTCGTTCGAAAAATTATACTGAAGTTGGCACACCGTCGATACCGGCTTGTTTCCGAACCAAATTTGACAAAAAGTGATGGAAAATCATTTCCATATACATCACTAAAAGCAGCCCATGTCGCTTTTAGTTTTGATACGAACTGATTTCGGCAATATTTATTCTCCATTACCTTTTTCATCCATATTTACAGGCATATCATGACTTTTCAGTTTGTAAAACTTTTAACAAGATCTATGCGCTTTAGTAACATATCAAAGTAATTTTTAATTTTTCTGCCCACTGTGCAACGTCGTACACTCTCATCGCACGTTTCCTAACTCAGCATAGTACTAAATTGGTTAGTACACACAATGAGCAAATAAAAGGTTTAAATATCATGACGCACGCTTTAGCTCCAGGTGCTTGCTTTTTTCAGCAGAGCTCCAAAAAAAGAACTATGCGAAAATGTGTATTAATTTCTAACTGGAAAGTCCAAAGGTGCTGGGCTTAAGCACAGGGGTGCCTAACATTCCGAACGGGGTTATCCTTTTGCTAAAATGTCAAATTATGAGTACTGAGTTGAAGCTTTTCAGCCGGTAAAATTTAAGTTTTCATTCTCCCTGCTACGCGTTTCGATGCTTCCGCATCTTCTTCAGAAGTATAAAAAAACTGGCCCAATTTACCCCCGTTGAGGTCAAGGCCGAGTTTCCCTTTTGCATCGTGCCGACTCCGAATGGCAACTGCACGGCAGATTATTGTTTATACTTTTTTTAGGAAAAGATTTAAATCAGTGATGATCGGCGTGACAGACAAGATCCGATCTATCTATTTAGCAAGTAGATTTATTTATTGGTCTGTACTTGATATCGCATGATCGTCGCCTGAGCTCTCTTGAAGGAGTTTTTTATCGCTACTTATATCGCATGATCATCACATGATACTTGATATCGCATGGTCTACTTGAAATCGGTTTCACTTTGAGACAGAAAAATTTCATATCAGTGTTGCTCGATGTGGCAAGCATGATCCAATCCATCTATTTAACAAGTAGATTTGTTTATTCTCGTCTTCTCTTGCGTGATCACCGAATGATCTCTTTATAGGAAAGTATTGTAATCTCTACTTGACATTGCATGATCATCGCACGATCTGCTAAATATCGGTTTCCTCCTCTGAGACAAAAAATATTGAAGTCAGCGATGCTTGACTTGGCAGGCAAGATCTGATCCATCTGTTTAATAATTAGATTTGCTTAGTTGTCTCTAATTGATATCGCATCATCATCGCATAATCTATTTGATATAGGCGTGTTTCTTTACATTGCAAACAATTATAATGAAGTCTTTTTGAGTTGAGTGAGTTATTCCGGAGCTCTGTTAAGAACATAGCTGAACGAGTATACAAATAAACATCCTTGCAATATGTACATATATTCTACCACTACCGTCTGTGTAACTTCTACTTATCCCCTCTTTCCCCTTTGACTCCATAAAAAAACTTCATATACAGCCATTTCACTGGCATTGTTTACTCCAGTTGCTAGAATAACAAGCCCGAAGGGAAGACGGTGTACTACAAACATAAATTATTTTAGGCTACACTGTCCCACTTTGCCTTATGTCATCATCAGCCATGCATATTTGCTTTTATATTCAGTTGACTTTTACGATGCGTCTAATAAGCAGAAAGTAGCAAAATATATGCAAACGGGCTCCCTCCACAAAGAGTTGCAAAGGTATTTTACCATAATATTTAACATGTGCTGGAATTTATGATTTCACTCGAAAGTCATTGCCGCTAGCCGCAGCAGGGGGTTGGTTGTTACTTGTTACCAACATTGTCGTTTAATGTGAAATATTTATATAACCTTTTTCATTTTACTTTTATGTAAAACAAAACAAAAACAAAATAAAACAAACGAATAAGTTACTATGGTAATAATTCTTTGAAGCGTACAAATTTTAATATGCGAGGAGCCATTTGGAAAATGGAGTAGCAGAAAATTTTATAACAAATTCGTAGATTAAAGAAATTCGTGATACAAAGTGCGCTGACTGCGAAAAGATATATGAAATAAGTAGAAAATACTTTTGCTGAATTAATTTTCCAGAAATTTTTGACTAAGAACTAAGGAAATTTTAGCTTATGATTCAAATAGACAATAAAGACAAAAGCTTTTAACGTGAGTATTCTTTTTACGTGGTTTAATAAAGTTTTTCAAGGAAACAAATTTAAAGAAAATGATATTTCTTATGATGGAACACTATACTTCACGCTTGCCTTTATAAGTTAAACGATATCGGAAAATTTGATAAGAAAGAAAAGAGTATCCAACTTTTAAACAAAGCATTTACCCGAAGCAAAGTTTGTTTACATATTTGATACTTCTACACATCACACTCAGGCAAAATACATCAGAAGACGTCAGCTTGTGAAATAACTACTCTCGTCCACTTCACACATATTATTATTCTCTTTTGTTGAGTAGCAACTTCGAAAGGGGCCATTGCTTATTTGCGCATTTAAAAAAAATATATTTGCCAACAAACGCTAATGCTCAGAATGTGGTGAGTGTTGCATGTTAGCAATATATTGTAACGAATTTACTTGCAAATCTTCTTATTTGCAACCCTCTGCTAAGTTCGAATCACTAAACTGTTGAATAAATAACTCCAATATTGAATAATGGAAAAATGGCCTTTATTAAAGTACTTCACAATAACACTTATACTTTGCAACTAGCTGGCTTAACAACCAAACTGATTGATAGTTCAAATGAAACTCTGCTATTGCCCTACAGATTGCGAGCTTAATCAATAACCGCTTGATAGCTCAACTCAAACTGAATCCCAGCGCCTCTACAATTGCCGCCTTTTATACTCTCGGATTTCAACGTTCGCATCTTCTAGGCGCTTCCAGAATCTACTAGTCCAGCAGCTCTCAAACTTCTCAGCTGTAACTACAATTGCATGATTTTTTTCTCATTGCATACTTTCAGGAGTATCTCAGATATATGCATGTGTTTGTGTATTGACTCACCGCTGCTCGTACATGGTACATATGTGTAGACGCAATTATTGTTTCGTTTATGTAGATACATGATGATTGAATTATTGATGTGAATTCACGTCACTGCTTAGAATCGGCTTAGAGATAGCAGCACCCCTTAGTTTGCTAATATTCGTAACAATATTTTATTTTATTTTTATAACATACTTATTTTGCGAATTATTTTTTAAATGGTAATAAACACGCGTGATAATTCTTAACTCTTTGCTCGTTAATCAACATCTAAACAGCTACCACTATGGCGATTTAACATTTACCAGCACAGCCACAATTTCAATTTTGGTGGCCATGTATTTCATTATCAATCCGGCACCAACTTGCTTCTCTTATTGTTTACACGAAACTTAAAAAATTTGCTGTTGATGTTGTCAGTCGCATTGTGAACGTGCACAAAACACGTTTGGGTGTGTGTGATGTCAGACTGATTATACCCATCTTTTACGATGACTTCTTAAATTATTTGCTTCAAAGTTTTCGTTATATAAAATTCCCTGATTTGCCTAGAGTGCCTCTCTTTGAACTGATAATTTCTAATGCTTCATAACTTTTATCCCTTTCCAGGCTATGAATGGATTGGCTGGCGCAATGACACACCCGATTTGAATGGCAAGCCAGTTGAACTTGTTTTCGAATTCGATACAGTGCGAAATTTTAGTGCGATTATATTGCATACAAATAATATGTTCACTAAAGATGTACAGGTGAGTGTAAAATAAAGGATTTCAAAATATTAAAACTAAATATAGCAAAAAATACTCCGCTTTAACTGATCGCTAAATTATACATGGTAAATTGTGCAAAAAAAGTTTGATTTTACATTTCTCCTTTTATATATTTTTCTCTGACACTCAAAGGTATTTGTGCGCGCAAAAGTTTTCTTCAGCATTGGCGGACGACATTTCTCTGGTGAACCTGTACAATTCTCTTACATGCCAGACACTATAATGGATCACGCGCGTGACGTTACTATAAAATTACATCATCGTGTTGGTAGATATTTGAAAATCAATTTATATTTTGCTGTTAATGGATTATGCTGTCGGAAATTCGTTTATTTCGGGTAAGTCGATTAAAAGAATATATAAATATATTATATTAAGGGATATATTTGTTTAAAAAACTTTAGTAAAAAGACTGTGTCATGTGATAAATGATGTGATATGATTTGATTTGTAATCTTATAAATGATATCATATCATATTTGTGATTTAATATGATACGATATTATTAAATGAATTTGATGTGGTATGGCATGGTATGCTTTGAAATAAACCAACATCCCATATCTTGGGTACAATCCTACAAAAATTACTTTAATTTTGCTAAAATGTTACTAATATTTTTCTTTGATACTTGCTGATCATGTGATGCGATATTTTATTTTATTTTAATTTTTTTGTTTTGCACGAGGAGGAAAGCTTCAAAGTCAATGTGGGACTTTAACCGTACTAAACCCCCTACCGTCTGAGAGCAATTTACCCCCTGGTACTACCGTCAAGTATTCCGTCGGGAGGTATGTTGAGCACTAGCTCTACGTCACGTTGCTATACTTTCACAGTAGCACGGGATAGCTAAAGCTGGGATTGGAACCGGCGTGCGTAAATGCCGCTTTAATTCTACCCCTTACTTACTAAATCAATGTCTTAACACATACCACATCTAAGAATACTAGCATATCAAATCTATAATCTTATTAATCATAAATCAAAAATCTTTAAATCTGTCGTAACAAAATTCGGCAGAGAGGTTGCCTTTACTATAAGGAATGCTTTGAAGAAAAATTAACGAAATCGGTTAAAGACCACGCACACTTTTATATAAAAGATTTTTAAAAGGGTAGTGGACAATAATAGGGAAAACAATAAATAGGAAAACCTTCAAATTTTAAAAAATGGGTGTGGACACTAAGCAATTGTATATGTTTCGAGAGAAATAACTCGAAGAAAAATTAGTTCAGAATAGAATCGTATGTATATGTATTACTGCGGAGCCTTGCAACACTATTAAGCACACAAAACAAACAACAACAGCATTTTCAAGTGTACAGCTGGGTATGTAATGTTCGGTTTCACCCGAACTTAGACTTCGTTACTTGTTCTATAATAACTTGAATTCGACATAATGCGATGTGATATGCTGATGACATGATTTGATATGATGATGCATGATGTGATATTAAACCAACGGGATAATTATTTATTTTCAATTATAGTCAAAACTAAACGTTGTAATGTGATGTTTTTAGTTTAGAGGTGTCATACGACAATTTAGTTTGATACGATGTGATAATTGAAGTCACGTATCTCTTAACTAAAATGATTTTTCAACACTTTGACTTTGGTCTTTTAAAAACGGAAATAAATTCTGAATATTTACTAAATATTTAGACTTTTCTAAACTTGTTCCGACTCATCACGTTTTCAATTTTTCACACATAAATGTTAAAAAAGCAATTTCGAAAAAAGTTTCTTAATACTCGCATAACAGGTTGTTGCATCAATGCAACCAAACATACACCTACAAATACATCCTGCAATTTCCCGTTAAAACTCAATGTATGCAAATAACGTAAGCTTTTGCTTAACGCTCACGTACAAATGTTGAATTTATACATTCTTATATGTACCTACACATAAATCTGCACACATTTTGCACAGCCATATATACTTAGATATCACTGTAACATACATGAATCGACGCAATGTAAGCGCTTTATGTGTTTCACCAATTTGAAATCTGCTTTAGTCAAAATTTTGCATACATGCAACATACGATTTTTGCTTGCTACATGCAACTTATGCACCAATAGAGTAAAACTCAATAAGTCGACGACTGATGTAGACTACAAAAGCCAAATGGCTCGTGCACGTATTTTTGTGGGTCTAAATGCATACACCCACTCACACATAGGTACATTGGTGTTAGCAAAAGCATATGAATGAATAAATTTTTTGTATAAAAAAGGCGAAATTTCCGCCCACCCAAAAGAAAGGATAAAAAATTGCTTGCACGTATTTGGATTTTCGGGGATATACATATGTGCATATATTTAGGCACAAAGGTGTACTAAATTGTCGTGTATGTATGCCTCAATGAGTGAATGTGTGTGCGTGTAGAAGCATTACCAGTTGAGTACATTGCGAGTAGTAGAAGTGTGCTTTCGAATGCATTTCGAATGGAAAATCATTTTCAGCTTCATTTCACTTTCAAGTGATGGTGGAAGTACATATGTATTTATGCATAAACTTATATACAAATGCCCACAAACATGCATTTACATTTACAAATCATAGATTTACTTATGGTAATTCTATGGCAAATCGGTTCTGAGACAAAAGATGATGATTTATGATATGATATTATACAAAAATATATGATATGAAGTAACTGGCATCATGCGATGCTAAGCTATGATGTGATATGTTATGATATTGTAACGAATTTTATGAATGCTTGATTATTCTGCAACCTTTGTTTCAGTTCGGATCGCTGTACAGCCGGATTAATAACTCAAATACTCAGTATAGCTAATGTTCTTTATTTGCAACACTACTATCGTAGTAGTACTTCACAATTAATTTACTCGCGTACTTCACTTATAGCGTGTTAAAATCAAATTGATTCATTATTCCTTAGCTTGCGCTGCTTTTATTTCTCCTATAGTCCAGACTATTAGCGAAAGCCGTCTCGAACACTTGTTTGTTTCCCGTTTCTGTATCACATAGTCGGTTTATTTTGCTACATACATGTATGTAAATATTTGTTTTTTCTACAATTTACTAGCAGCATAGTGACGTATCGAACTGCTTATAGTCGCCACAATATAGATTCTTGGCAATTTTTATTGGTTTGATGTTGTATCCCCGGCTCTGCCAAACTGCATCAGTAAGTGAGTGATATTTGACAGAAACGGTGCTAAGCAGCTTTACACACTAAGCCGGCGATATTTCTTACTCTTTTGATACCATTCCAATTTAGTTCTATTATTTAACTTTCAACAGAAACTAGTTTCTTGGTTTTGTATTATTTCTGCAGTGACTCTTTTTTGCAACGATAGCTTAAATAACTTTTTATCACAGATAGCAATAACGATTAAACATTTATATTTTTCGATTAAAACCCTATAATTTTTCGATAACATTTCGATGTCTTT
This sequence comes from Eurosta solidaginis, assembly GCA_029619165.1. Lineage (NCBI taxonomy): Eukaryota > Metazoa > Arthropoda > Insecta > Diptera > Tephritidae > Eurosta > Eurosta solidaginis. The sequence continues at coordinate 60,569 of JARSSU010042717.1, forward strand.
TCGATAACAAATAGATATTTTTTCGATGGAAAATGCATATTTCTTTGATAAAAGATCGATATTTTTGTGATAACAAATCGACAAATTTTCGATAATAAACCGATAACGCGTAATTCACAAATAATAAACTGACAATAACAGCCCGATATCTTTTCATTTTACATCAATAAAATTTTGTATGTTTTCTCAAATGTTTAGCAATTTTTTTACCTTTCAGTTAAGTTTTTATCAACTTAACACTTTTCAAGTATTTTAAAAGCATTTTGAAATTATTGCAAACGTAATGATTTCCTTGAACTCGTACCAGTTTCGGTGCTTTCGATTGCTATTGAAACCCGCAAATTTTTATCGCTGTTATCGATATATGTGCTTACAGATTTTTATCGGTATAAACTGCGTTTCTATTTGAGTATTATTGTTTGCGTATTTTTTCTAGTTTATCGCCGAGAAGTGCATTTCCGACGATTATTGACGATACACGACCATTATTGATAAATTGATTACTATCGATAGATTGACTATTGAATAATATTATCGAAAATCGATGACTCGCGTTTTTTTACGTCTAAATTGGAACGTAATCGCCATTTTTTAATTTCTGCTTTTGAAAGAACTAAAGAACTAATCAAGGAAAAGCATATAAATCAAAATGTGTCCATTACACCCATTTATCGATTTTACATGGAATGACCCATATCTCTAGATTTAAAAATCATACATTCGCTCATACTTTTACACTGCACTATTTACATTCCATTAATGCATATTTGTTAGTGTTAATACTCTTGTAAGTACTTGGTATGTATGTATGTTGTAGTGTCATTGTCGATAGACTGGCATAGCAATCGCACTTTGCAATCGAATCACGATCTCAAATTCATATTCATTTGTCGTTGTAATAAAATTGGCGCATATATTTTCTCAACATTTTCACTGACAACAATGAATGACGAATTCGAGTATTAAACTACAAATAACAGGCGCATACACTTAGGAAATTGCTCGTGCAAATGTTCCCAGCATGTATGTATATTTGTATGTACATAGATTTAGTATGTAAGTATTTGTAGGTATATTAAAGTAGTAGGATATTACTGCATGTCCGGTTGCATTGCGGAAATGTTGGAAGTAACTCGTTGTTAGAAGAAAGTAAGAGGAAATAACTAGAAAGTTGTGTAGTTTGAACAATATGCCAAAGTCTAAAGAAGGTGGGTGTATGTGTGAGTGCATGCACAAATGCACCAAAGTAGAGTAGTCACGTAATAGAAAGTCAATTAAAAATTGTAAAGATTGAAATTTTGCAACAGAAGTACATATGTACATAGTTATTATTAGAGTGAAAGAAGCAATTTGTAAAGAAAATGTGTTTACTTTGAAGTCAAAAGTGATGGTATGAGTGGAAAGTTATGAAGCATACGTTTCTTATACTACTTATGTTCCTATTATAGTTTGAATGGCTGGTTCATGAGGACCATTCCTATTATAAGTAAAATAACAAACTAATCAAATGGGATTTATCTTCGAATGCTAGTTCGTTTATGTAGAAAAATATATTGTTGCCAATCTAAAAAATTCTCGATTAAAATTTGCGTTTTGTTTTTGTTAGAATCACTTAGCTGTTAAGAAATCCACTCAACTGTTCTATATATAAAATTCAGTTTTATTTATAATAAAACTTCAAATTGAAATTATTCGCATACTTCATTTACAACATTTAAAATCAAACTGATTCACCAGCACTTAGACTGCGCCGCTTTTTACCACTCTCAGTTGCATCGTTCTCCTATTTCTCCCAGGATATAGACTGTGCGCAAACAGGCTTCTCGGTTAGTTGCTTATTTACTTCTCCATCTGCTGCATCTCATAAGTCTCATAGCCTTTATGTATATGTGTGAGTAATGTCGTTTGCGCTCTTTGTGCTGTGTAAATACATATCTGTTTAATATCGTCTACTCTCTTAACTGTTTGTGGCATGTGTGCGTAGCTATTTGGAGCCCCATCTGTTACCATGCTGCTGCGGTTGTGCAGCATTCACTGCCTTTATTGTATATCGGAATGGCTAACATTCGCCACAATATATATCAGTGCAGATCTATCGGCCACCGCTGGACTGCTTTCTACTACTTCAGGTTGCGTTCCATATTTCTGTTGTTTTTGCAACCAGGCAATTTTTTCACTTTAAGTGTGGTTTCTACGAAGCTGCTGATTCGTTGCCACTCTTCTGGCTGCTCAGCATTTTTGAAGCCACATTATCGAACTGATTTTACCTACTTTTGCTTTAGCATTTATCGGTTCCAATCGCGAGAATTTAAAAAAGAATATTTAGCCTTTTTTATTATGTAAGGAATATTTTAAATAGCCGAGTCCGGAAGCATTTAGCTAACGTAGCAATCCAAATCAATGGTGATCCATGCTTGAGCATATGTGATTGGTCCATCTGCCTCATTGACCATTTCCACATCGCTTTTGCATTAGCCCAACCGTTCTCCCTGCTCTTTTGCTTGACGACTTTCATGCGCTCTTAATCTGCTTGTTTTTTGTTTTCAATAATTTTGTTCTTTCCAGTGCTATAGGTCGATGGGGACTGTTCTGGTGATCACAAGTTACGGCAGGTCTTAATAAAAATAATACTAAACACTTTGCGCGATTTACATCCGAAGAAATTTAGGCCGAGCTTCTCTCTCGATTTGCGTCGTGATCCTTTTAATTTTTTAACAAGGATGGCGGATCGGATCCTTATGCCTGAGTCCCGAACGTCATCTGCAAGGCAGATGAATTTGCACTGAGAAGTTTTTCATGGCAGAAGTACATTCGGAAGTGTTTGCCAAATCAACTTCCGAGGACGACCAAGCTTATAAAACTCATTTCTAATTACTTGTTTCTAATTTCGATGTTGTCCTCAACTACTTAGATGCTCTCTCATCGCCCAATCGCAAAGTATGTTAGTCTGTTACCGTTTGTGATCTTTTTATATTTGGAAAAGGAGTATGCGCGCTGCAACCACTCCTTTCTGCGTATCATGACCTTATGAGCTTTGTGTGGCTTCTGCGCTGTTTCGGTCTGAAATGACTGCGGCAACGTCGTCCTCAGTATCAGACTAGAATTTCGGACAGTAAAATGAAAATTCTTCATAGATGACGTTTCAAGGTCCTGATCCTGTTCCGCCATGGTATGAGTGCATTGCGATTTGTGTATATAAGGATGCTCAATGAAATAACTTTTGATGTTGCGTTGGGATAGCATGGAATTCAAGTCTTGCTCTAATGTCACTTGCACAGCTGAAAGCGTTCTTACGGAACTTTTAAAAAAGGTTAACTCGCCCAGATTTGGTATATCCCTCTCCGCTTCTTGCTGTTCATATTAGCGGCCTTCAACTTTTTCTTTCTCATATTGTATTACTCTGTTTCGACAATAGCTGGTCAAGCGTCCTTTGTTTATACTCAATTTAGGCAGTTTTCCTTATATCTGCTATTTCATTTCTGCCACTAGTAACAAGAGTTTTCAAGTATTACGATGACTAAATCCATGAAGTTAGCTAAAGATGCAGCCCCAGGCTCCATCATATATAGGGGGTGGATCTTAGACTTCTCACTTCTATTACACGGCTACCTTATGTTTTTCAACTCTAGATACGAAATGTATATCTTCAGTGCTGCCAAAGCACTCATTGTCAAGGGAGCGATCTAGTATTTCAAAGCTATAATGCATTCTTAGTAAACAAAAGCTATAAAAAGAAAATATAAGTGTTCTGATTATTTTTTTTCTACTTCAAAACGAGATCTTGGTTTTGTTGAATGACGAATAGGATAGAACACTTTAAGCATGCTGCGGTGGAGGATAGAGAAAGGCGTGTTTTGCTAATAAAAGTAAATAGCATAATTATGTTTTCTGATGTCTACGCCAGAGATATGATTTACTACGTAAAAGCTATACGCACACACCCTACAATTTGTCTATATTGTAGAATCGCACATTAACTTTATGCATTTGTGATGCGTGTGTCTCATTTCCGGCCGCAAACGCCTCTAAAGACATCTGGCGTGGGCTAGTGACACTTTAATTTATGTGTTGCTAGATTGCACCAGCGCAAAGCACGCTTAATGCTGTGTCATTCCCTTGTAACGTCAAACAGAGACAAAAAATCCCGCTGCCGATTGAGCGTTTGAGCCTAGCGCCAAACTGCGGCTCGCTAGGCCAATTCCAATCCGGATGCGGTTCAGCGCATCAAAGCACATTGGAATACCTATTACGCATTACCAGATCTGAAAATTTTTGTTTCTTTGAGTGGCGGCTTAAGTGAGCACTCGGCAGGCTTTGCGTCGCTGAGATTTTACAGGCTCTTGAAAATTAATTTTCAAAGAAATTTCATTCGTTCATTCTAGATGTATGAGTTTAGATAAGGCATTTTCCAAAAACAATTTTGAGATAGGACGTTCTTGAATAGAATTCTGAGACGGGGCGTTATTCTAAAGTTGTATGTGATAGCGGCTTTTTCGAAACGGCCCTCCGATACCGGTATTCCAGTCAGCCTTCGATATGTTAGCAATGATGTCTGCTTTTTCCGATCTAGTTTTTATTATAGTGTAAATAAAACATTTGTTTTCACTATTAAATCCGACATTTCACTAATAATAATATCATCTTCAGGGTTTTGCATTTTGTTTTCCTATACCAAAACAGTTGGGGTTTTCTTTAAAGAACCAACCAAAAGTGTAAATCTTTGACTTGATATTTGTTATATGACTAAATTAATTTAAAAAGGCTACATTAAAAAAAATTAACTAATTTTCTATAAGGAAGTAAAAAGGTGCTTTGTTGTTTTTTTACTCTTTGTCGCCCTTGTACTGGTGACTGCATCAACTCCGGCATGAAAGACCATATTTCCTGCGTGCTTTCTACAAGATGGTGACTGTTTTATATAGAAACAAAAAATTCTAGATTTTTTTCCTCATTAAGGAAGCATTTATTTCGAAAAACTGATCCGGTCGGATGTCCAGTAGCTCTTACGTGAAATCCGCAGTTTTTCGTATCTTACCTTGCAACAGTTCATTATCGACATTACTATCACTATATGACTTCATCGCACAGCCTATAAATAAAGATAAAAAATATTTCATCAAAACTTAATTCAAAGGTTTTTATGATAGTTTACCCCTTGTTCCAAAAAACGAGTTGCATTTGCCCTGTAAACATTTAGATCTGGCTCTTTGCACAATTCTTCTACTGAGCTTGGAGCATCGAAAATGAGAGCTGGTATAATATAAAAAACAAAACTGTGATGGTATCTTCCCCTTATCTATGCAATCTTAACTGGGTTTGGACGCAATAAGCAGCGTATGCACTAGTACCCAGACCTACATCCAGACTTGCTCACTCACATCCAACGGATTCATACAGGCAGATATGTAATTATGCAAGCAGAGAAGTCCTTTTGAGTGAATTCTGGCAAAAGCTTTTGTCCCTTTACAATGCTATTAAATATTTGTAAGTGAATATGTATGTTGGTTAATGTGTATATTGTAGTGTTTTTGTGTTTGGTACTTCATTGTAAACGCGACACTATCTTGACGCGTTTTGTTTCCCTAGCAGTTGTGCAACGTTTCTTGTTTGCGCGCTACTAAATAGGTACGTCAAACTTAATATGTAAATGATTTCTAGCCGCTATAAAACTTTTAAAATAATTAAAACGTTTCGTGCCACATTTAACTCATTCACACACACAAAAAACTTGTATAATCAAATAAAGAAGGGAATGCCTTGTCATTCTTTTGCGTAGCAGAAGTAACTCGTCCGATCTTACAGTCATACTTCAACTATTCATATCCGTGTTCTTTTATTTATGTGCACAGCTGTACATCCTAGCTTTTTTATAATAGTCCTGTCAAACCACAACAAAGGCGCTGTGATTTGCTGCCCGCTTTTATTCGTACATTTTGACGGAACTTTTGTTTGTTTTTAAGTTTTGTTTTTAAGCAGGACTGCTTTGCGGTTTCCCTTTCTGTTACCCTCATATCAGTAAACTCAACTTTTTGCCTTTGTTTGTCACAGTGCGTGCATCTACTTTACGTCTCTGCGTAGTAGGTAAGTTGTGCTTTGTCATTTCTTTGTATTTCATTTTTCCCATTTATTGCTTAGCAATTTTCTCCCGTGTAATTCGATCTTTTTTTTTGTCATGCGCTCGCATAACTACTAATTTACTTTGCTTCTCACTTTTATAATCACAAAACGCTTCGGTTATGCCCCCACTACCAGGATATTGAAATGCGATTGAAAGGCTGTGTGTTTGTAGTCAACCGTGTGTACAGCCCCTAAATTCTTTTATTGGCTTTAGCATTACGAATACGTGGGCTGTCACATGTGTATTAAGGCTTAGATAGATGTTCTTAAAGAAATCAAAAAATTAAAGTAATCACAAAAATCTTAGCATAATTTTTTTCAGACTCAGGCATTACAATTTATTTTTATAGCATAATTATGAATTAATTTTTGAGTGTTAACACACTTCGTGCGAACGTCTTGCCGTGTTGCTCGTTAATCAACGACTTACCAATACCAGTAGTATGATTTTAATTTTACCAACACAGCCACAGTCTCAATTTTAGTGACCACTGCTTAAAGTCGAACCCCATTCGGTGCATAAACAAGATCGTCAACAGCAAGCGAAAAAAGCAGCTAAAAGTGGACTTTATTTCTTAAAGGCATTGAACGAAGACGGCTGATGACGAATTTTTAACAAAAATAGTAGTTATGCAAAGAAAATTGGAAACTTTTTTTATGAGCTTGATGAATGCAATACCAGCAACATATACAATTTTTTTGTGTAAGCATGCAATGCGTTCTCGTATTGAGCACTTTTTTCTGACTATCATTGGTTTCAATTCCATTTCGTTCCGGTCATGTTTCGATGGAGCTAATTCATAATGCTGGTATTCGACTTAAAATCTGTCGCCATACATAACGGTAGAGCATCATCTATGTCTACTCCCATGGGAGTACTCTCTCATATCTACCGTTCAATGCACTTAGACCTTAACGTAAGGATTCTTTGTGTCGGATCTTATCAAAAAGTATCTGGCATTCGAACTTTACTGAAAGCCACTAGGTACAGAAACCCTATTTCCCCATCGTCGTTTGATCACCCATCCAGCACAATGACTTCCAGCTCCGTCACTCATTTGACGCTCACAGCCTGTAGGCGATGCGTACACGATTACCTTGAGAAACATAGTCGTGGTGTTCTACCCCTGTTCCCCAACCATTATGATGAGTTCATGTACGCACAATTTATATTGTGACTCGAGCTGTCCTTAGGTAGTTCATAAGCATGTGTGTAGTATTATGGGGTTCATTTTAGCTCACAACCCTTTACTCAGCAAACACCGAACATTTAGCTCTCTTATAACTCCCTAATAACTCGCTCGAAGAATATTCAAAGACTGCCTAAAAGTCAAAAAATATCGCGAGAACACCCGCGTCGAATCCACTGAACGAAGCTGTGTGATTACTGGGATGATTTAAGGGTCATACCACCATAGGGTCGTAGCGAATTTAAGCTTGAATAGTTTGTGAGAATTTGCTTCCAGCTCTCCTAAATTATTCTTATGCAATATTTTCATTATCCCTTCTTAGTGTTAGGTTGAAGACAACGGTTTGTTGCATATATGTAGTTTTGCAGTGCGCTTTTTCATTGATCCAAGGGTTTGATCCCTATGACCGGAACAGTGCGGTTTTTTGCAAATTAACCCTATCGAGGAAGAAAGTTTTTAGAGCCTGTTAGTAGAAGACATGGTGGCGAAC